>MU106669.1:0-37299 GCA_012274485.2 Sinapis alba
TTCAAAAGAAAACCAGCTTCAGGAACGGCTTATGAAACAACACCTTCTTATGATCTACAGAGAAGCCAGTGGTTTAATGTGATTGATTACACTGTGAAGCTTCTCGTGATGGTTTGCTTTCTGCTAACTCTAAGGCTTTGTCAGAAAGTGTGGAAGTCTCGTGTCAGATTGGTCACTAGAACACCTCAAGAACCGCATAGAGTTCCAAGCGATAAGCGTGTGCTTCTCGTTTCCTTGTTCTTACACGCGCTAGGTTACATACTTGCTTTGGTTCTTCATCCAGCAAGGACAGAGAGGTTTACTCAAGTGTACGGAACTGCGGCTACAAACTGGTGGCAAACCGAAACAGAGGAGTACATTGGTTTGGTTCAGGACTTCTTCTTGCTCCCTCAGGTTATTGCTAACTTTATATGGCAGATTGATTCTAAGCAGCCGCTAAGGAAGCTGTATTACTTGGGAATCACGCTAGTGAGGCTTTTCCCTCACGTCTATGACTACCTCATTGGCTCTGTTCCTGATCCTTACTTCATTGGAGAAGAACACGAGTTTGTTAATCCGAATCTCGATTTCTTCTCCAAGTTTGGGGATGTAGCTATACCCGTTACCGCGATTTTGCTTGCAGTGATTGTGTTTGTTCAGCAGAGATGGGACTATGACAAGCTTTCTCTAGCTTTAAGCTTTGGTCGGTTTAGGATCCTCCCTTCTCGCTCTGTTAAGTACGAGAGAGTTATGACTGAATCAGAAATGGTTTCTAGAGTCTCTGACAATGGAAATCACGGTGATGATGAAGAATGAGTTTTTGTTTCCTGATGTTGTTGTGCTAATATTAATGTCTTGATCCATACCAAGTAATGGATCATTTCCTTGTGACCTACCATGTAACTATATATATTACACTTGTTTTTCTCTTATTAGATTATTGCATTTCACATATCCCTCCGTCTCATTTTTTTAAAATATATATATTTCAAAAAAAAATATTTTTCGTAATTTCAATACATTCCTTATCACTACTGATGAATAATTGTAAATTTTAAAAACATTAAATGCATTTATTGAATTTATTGAATTTTATTGGTTTAAAATTATTTAAAAAAAAAACATAAAACATTTGTATTTTATAACTACAATATAATATATTTTATTAAATATGTGAAAATTATAAAACATTCATTATTTTGAAACAAAGAAATTATAAAATACATAAGTGATTCAGATACCGCAATAGGCTTTTATAGGACATTTAGATTTGTAACCTATGTCAGTACGATAAAATCGAAGTAGACCAATATGATCAAATGGCTTATACTTTAGAGGATGTTGATGATCAGTGAGCTCTTCTGGTACTTGAAGTGTTCCATTGTTGAATGAAAACATTCCAAGAGAGTATCGGTCTATCTCACCGCTCACTAAAACTTGGTGTCTTGGAGACCAAACCCTATCATTACTCCATGCCTAAAAGTATATACACTTAAGTTAGTTCAATATATGTTTGTATAAACTATACATTTGTAAAATTGTATTATGTAACCTAACTTTACCATCAAGGCATCGCCTGCGACGATCATGAAGAGTGAAGGTGATGATAGGTTTATATTGATTCGCTCTCCTTCTCTGGTTTCCATTTCAAGACCATTGACTTGATTCTGGTGAAGTATGGTTGTGAAGCTCTTGTCTGTATGTGTGACAAATCCTAAACTAGGGTTTTTGTTGTTCGGTGCACGATTTTTCAGCACACGGAGAAGGTAAGTGGTTGATTCAATGTATGTTTTGTAGTGTTTCTCGACGTTATACGTCTCAAAAACCATATGTGTCACCATTTGATCAAGCTTGGCTGCAAACTCCGCATACTTGTGCATACATTCACTAACACAGTCACAAACAAAACAATTCAAGTTGTTATACTTGATTAGTCGAAAGACATTTTAAACTCGATTCAAGTAGTGTGGTATTCAGTCCACTCGATAGCACTAATATGTTTCTTCTGACTTCTGAACAGTGCCGGTCCATTAAATGTGAGGGCCAGAAGCTCAAAAACAATTATGGGCCTTGATAATAAGTATATTTACAACATTTAAAGAGTTTTGTTGGAATGAAGCTTCGAACTCCCTATCTTTAAACTATATTTTGACATCACAACCATTATGCTACAAATAATTCTAGTCAATAAAAGACTGATATCTCTTATATTATTTTGGGCCGAAATCCTCAGCTTCTAATACTTCCTATCAGGGCCGCTACTGCTTCTGAGACCGTAGGGTATTAAAAAAACAAATAATAGTACTTATATGTACCTGAAGTGTTCGTTTCCTTGTGGCCACATCAAACCAGTGAAGCTTCTGGTTGCTTCTAAAGAAGTGGCATTATCAATGCCAAGACTTTCATGAAGAGGAAGAGCTGGAATCTGACCAACGTAGCCATTTAAAGGCTTATCATATTTGTTCTTCATTTTGGTTTGTGTCGGAAGATCAAACAACTCGACCAAAGAACCAAAGACTTGGTCAAGAAGACCTAAAGGAGTCTTGTCTTGAAGATCTATGATGAAACATCCATATTCTTCAAAAGCTTGTTTTATGTTCTTGCTTGTTGATTCCCAATACTTTGTGCCTGGTTTCAAATCTTCTCTTGAGAAATCGAAGGTAGGGATTCTAGAAGACATTTTTATTTGTTATATTTTTCAAGATTTATGTGTGGTTTTTCATCGATCATCTCTTATGCATATATATAATCTCAAACAACTGTATGGAATATCCTCTAAGATAGAAATTACTTTTGATGTACATTATAAGACAAATGTTGAAGGGATCTTGCTTCTTAGTTTTCAATTATTCGTTTTTGAGTATAAACAAAAACATCACTATATTGATATTAGTATTAGTCAGCGGAAACTCTGGACCACATAGTTAGTCACCAGAATCAATGGACCACGTTATATATTAATATTTACTAGTCATCAAATTTGTTGGCATACATATATAAACTATGATATCCAATTCGATTTTGGTTTGATTAGGTTTACATTTTCCAAAAAAACTGGTTTTATATATAGCATGGAACGACTTGGTACGGTTTCGGTTTTGGGTCAGATATGCAGTTATGATCAAATGTGTTAATATATTTTTGTAGGAAAACTAAGCTAAGTTTTTTCGGTGTGTATATTTATCATTATGATTTTCTTGGGGTGTAGTTTCTAAATTTTTAATATAGAGAAATATTGACCATTATATTTATCCATACTAAAACTCAATTTACTTTTCGGTTAGATTTGTTCTGGTTTTTGGATCGGTTCGTTTAATCATGACCCTAATTACATAAAGTCATATGATTATCTATTAATAAATTCTCTATAAATTATATAAGTTGGTGCTGACAAATTCAAGAAGATCACATTAGAAACAAAACATCCAAATGGGAACAACCGTGAAGTCTTCTTCTAAAGTTCCAGTTCTTGATCTCACGAGCCGACAGGACTTGAAGCCAAACACGTCCACGTGGCGTTCCATTTCCAGGGAAGCCTGTGAAGCCTTGGAGGAATACGGTTGTTTTGTGGCCTTGTACGATGGAGTAACGCAGCAGATAGATGAATCAATCTTCGCCGCGGCCAAGGAACTGTTCGATCTACCGACGGAGACAAAGATGAAGAACGTGAACGAGAAGCCGTACCATGGCTACGTTGGTCAAATGCCTGTGATCCCTCTTCATGAAGGTCTTGGAATTGACTATGTTACAAACAAAGGAGAGGCTCAAAGATTCACTCATCTCATGTGGCCTCAAGGAAACCATCAGTTTTGGTATGTTTCGCGTTTGATTGTTATCGGTCCCAAAAAAATTTTGGGAAGGGGAGAAAGACGGGAAATAATTTAGTATATAATTTAATTAAAAAAAATTGTAAACAATTTAAAACATGGCCTACATCTGTATACTATTTTAAAATATTTAGGAGTTTAAAACTAATGTTTCACTTTGTTATACCCATGTCTGACTTTGGAAACCATCAGTTTTGGTATGTTTCACGTTTGATTTTTATCGGTCCTGAAATTTGGGGGGAAATAATTTAGTATAAAATTTAATTAAAAAAATTGTAAACAATTTAAAACATGACTTATATGTGTATATTATTTTAAAAATATTTAGGAGTTTAAAACTAATGTTTCACTTTATTATACCCATGTATGACTCTGGAAACCATCAGTTTTGGTATGTTTCGCGCTTGATTGTTATCGTTCCCGAAATTTGGAGGGAAAGTAATTTAGTATAAAATTTAATTAAAATTTTTTAAACAATTTAAAACATGACCTATATATGTATAATATTTTAAAAATATTTAGGAATTTAAAACTAATGTTTCACTTTGTTATACTTATGTCTGACTCTGGGTTTTGGCTACTGTGTCTTTCCACTCTTGCTTAGTGTCATGTTTCTTCAAACTTTAATTTTTTGTTTTGTGTATATTGCTTTGTTTTTGAAACTCTGAACTCTAGGTTTGAAACAGAACCATACTTATTTGCTTGAACTTAAAACTTTGAAGCGAAACCGCGCACGGTTTCTCAAACGCGGTTGCGGAATTGGACCAACTAGTGGTGAGGATGATATTTGAGAACTATGGTGTGGAGAAACACTATGATTCACATGAAAGGTCAAAGACTTACTTACTCAAGTTCCTCAAGTACTTGGCTCCACCAGAGTCTATCTCAATGCCAGCTTTTCCTCAGCACACAGACAAGACCTTCTTATCGATACTTCACCAAAACGGTGTGAATGGTTTAGAGGTGAAATCAAAAGACGGTGAATGGATTTCTCTTCAACTCCCACCTAAGTCATACGTTGTCATGGCTGGTGACATCTCTATGGTAACTGAAATATTATTTGATTAAACACTCCGATTATCATAAAGGCAATTTCTGTGATTACGTTTTGCATGAGAAAGTATTGAAGAAATGAAAATAGAAACCATATTTTCAAAAGTATAATTTTTCCAAATTTTTCGTATTTTTTTTTTTTAAAGAGAATTCGCAAACGCCAAAGGAAAATATAATGTTCTCCTTCGTTTTGCGTTTGTGATTAACAAACGAGTTTTGCTTAAATAAGGTTCATCTTTAATAAAAATTTGTTTTGTTATGGTTCATTTGAAACAATATAATATATTCCTTACAAGCTAAAACCAATTAGTGATAAATGGATTTGTCCAACAATCTTATATGTTACTTAAAAAGTTTTCTAACTATTGATGTCAGAGATTTTGTCTCTAATACGTCTCTTCGAGATGATGGCTTTTTGAGTTTATATCTCAAAATGTTCAGATAAGGATCGAAGAGCCAACTTTGAACTAGATCGATGTGGATCGGGCTCTAATGTCATGTTAAGCTACATGGGTTTTCAAGTTAAAATCAATGGTGATAAGTGGATTGGTAGTCCATCAACTTTATATATTATTAATGATCATTTCCAACTGTCAATATGGTAGATGTTGTCTCTAATATACAGTATATGTAAATATAGTATATATTATGGTTTATTTGAAAATAATATAGAAATATTGTAAATAACCAAGCGAGACCAACCAGCCTAAAATAGTCATGTAGTTATGGCTTAATCGGTATTTTATATATTAAAATAAATAGAAGTCATGATTTCTCTTGATGTGTGATTTTTTTTTTAAATGGACCTATTTCTAGAATATAGAAGTTATATTTATTCTCTAATCTTATAATTATTATGCCTAACTAATCCAGACTATAATGACAACATACGCCTTAAATTCTGGTTTGGATAAGGAGCACTAATTTTAAATATCGACCACATGTTGATTATAACTTCGGTATGGTCTAAACATTTTATTTCAAAATTATAGCACCTGTTTGGTATAAACATTCAAGACTTCACAAATGTTATCATTTAACATATTCCAATTGATTTCATCATGAACCGTACTGACCAACGTTATATATATGATAATTGTAGTTTGACTTTGCTATAATTTACCAATTCTCACGATAGTATACATATATTAATCCTTACCAATCATGAAGCACAATGAAAAATCTAAACATTTTGTGATCAATATTCAAAATTAGCTTTTCTTTATACATTAATCCATACCAATCGTATATATTAAACCATACCAATCGTAAAATTTAAACTAACCGCAAGTTTAATGATCAAAATAACAAATATTTTTTTCTTAAAAAGCAAGTATATTCATAAAATCTAAAAAGTTGTGATTTCTTTAAACTGAACCACGAAAAATATGTCAATACAAACGATTTTATATTTTAATATTTTCCAAATTCTATTTCTATTTATTTATTCAATAATTAAATACTAATCCAAATAATATAAAAAGAAACAAACACATTGAAAATTTGAAACAATCTATTTGATGAAAAACAAGTATACTATAATATTATTATGTTTGAATAACCGTAAATATATACATCTCATATATTATTTTACTATAATATATCCATTTAGAAGTGAAAACAAAATGTTCATATAACTATAAACGAAAACAAACATCCGCACGGTTGCGCGGATCGAGATCTAGTTATCATTATAATACAAACCCATGACATTCGTAATTGTTTATTTGATTAGGGTTGGAGCAATGACAGGATACGTTCCTGTGAGCATAAAGTGACAATGGAAGGAGACAAGACAAGGTACACTTTAGGTCTTTTCTCTTTTATCAAGGGAATGGTTTCGGTCCCTGAGGAGCTTGTCGACGACGAACATCCTCTCATGTACAAGCCTTTCGATAACATCTCTCTCATTAACTTCTATGCAACCAAACAAGGCCGTGTCGCGAAGTCAACTCTCAAAGCATATTGCGGTATCGAAAAAGCAACTTGATCAAGTTGCCATTGTTTTATAAATGAAAATGTCATCTTATTGGTTCCCTCTCTCTCTGCTCTACTATAATATGTTCAGATATCCATATTCTTCTAGTGCTTGTTGAATATTTTTCATGTTGATTTTAATTGCTTTGTGCTAGGGTTTGAATTTTATTCCTCTGGGAGACCTTTTAATTTCATGTTTTCAGTATGGGTCTTATGTATCAAATCTTATGTGTATATAAGACCATCATTAATTATCCCCGGTCTCTTAACCGGAGTTCTTAGCTTCGGATAAAAGACGGTTTTTAGTTTCTTAGTTTTTAACTAAGAAAAACTAAGAACCATCTCTTAAATAAGAGATATAAAAACCGTCTCTTAGCCGAAAGTGTAAAAAAAAAATGTCAAATCATGAGTTAAGAATCCCGGTTAAGAGACCGAAGATAATGATGCCCTAAATCTTGGATTAGTGAGAATAGTAAATTATTCGAGATGAAAATAGGTTTTGTATGTTTACTGTAAGACAATTTCAAAGGGATCTTGGATCAATAATCCGTTTTAGAGTAACATGAAAACATTATATTAATGTTATTAACTATTCACAGTCATTGGACTTGTATTATATATACTCATTTATTTTCTGAAATTCAATTTCTATATATACCTCAAGTTGAACAGCCTTCAATATATAAAAACAACAACCATAATGGAATCAATCTTGAATGCTAAGGACCCAGTTCTTGATCTCACTAGCTAACACCTGAAACCAAATGGAGACAAAGAAAATTAATGTATCGAGAAGCCGTACGATGGCAAGACTAGACAGATATGCACGTGTTCCCTCTTCTAGGAGGTCTTGCAATTGACTATGTTAAGAACAAAGAAGATGCTCAGAGCACACTGAATCATAGACTTATTCTGTTCAGTTCCTCCGGCTTAGGCCATCAGCAATTGGATAAGGTAATCTTCAATTTTTTCACAATAAAATAATGTTAACCAACTGATTATTGACAGATGTTATGAGAATTTCTATAAAATATTAGCAACTTGTGTTAAAGAAAAATTTCTCCATTTCTCTTTATTCCTATTTCTTATATATTTTTAATTGTAAAAGACTCTTTTACATACTTACCAGTGACGATGCTTTTAACTCCACATGAATCTACTTCTTCCATGCTAGCTCTTCGTGAGCACACCTATAAAACCTTCCTATCAACATGTCATCATCATTATCATAACGGATGCGAGAAAACGGTGCAGAAACAGGTGAATTAACGCAAAACAAATAAACGACACAAAAATCTAATGTGGTTCACCAAATCGGATGAATTCACGATTGGGAAATCTAGAAGATCGATCCAAATCTAATGATCGATATGAGGATATACATTAGAATAAAAAAATTATCATTATATATATTTTTATATTAGTTTAGGAAATTTGTTAGATCATTTATTATATAAACTAGGCAAATTGTAACTGATTTATTATGAGAAGCTAATATAACTTTTCCATAAACATTTTTGTGCTTTTACTCTCATCAATTTGTCAAAATATTTATTTTTATTGAAAGTTGAAAGTAACTAAGGAGACATTGGGTACACACGCACCCACGGATGTTTTCCAAAATTTGGTATATTTACATTATTTTGTAACAAATTTGATGTATATGTCTATATAACATTGTTGTGAACATAGTTAGTGGCAATGGCTGGTGAGAAGACACGACATAAGTTAACCCTTTTCTCGTTTCTCACGGGCATTGGTTTTGGTTCTTGAAGAGCTTGTGGATGATGACCATCCTCTTCTGTATAAACCATTCGACAATCGACAGCCAGTGCCATGCCTAGTCGACTTTCAAAGCATA
Source organism: Sinapis alba (assembly GCA_012274485.2). Classification (NCBI taxonomy): domain Eukaryota; kingdom Viridiplantae; phylum Streptophyta; class Magnoliopsida; order Brassicales; family Brassicaceae; genus Sinapis; species Sinapis alba. The sequence goes on from MU106669.1 coordinate 8,698, forward strand.
TTGTGGTATCTAAAAAGCATCTATACACAGAAAGATTTATGATCGAAGTGATAAAATTACAAGAATCTGATTGGTATCCCATTGATCAAAATGATAATGTTTTATAAATCTGAATGTTATCTGATTGGCTCCGTACTTGCAAAGTTTCATTTTCAATAAGATAGGATAAAAAGTTCATTATCATTTATAAATTATTTGAGCCAATCAAACCGTTCTAAAAGTTGTACATTACAACAAGTGTGTCAAATTACGGTTTTTCTACATTACAAAGATTTAAAAAACAAAAAAGTCTTGCCAGGGACCATAAATTTATAGTGAAACCTAAAAAATATGATAATATATTTTAAAGATCAAGTGGTCTTCAAAACCTTATATAAGAACACATAGAGAGACATCTAAACACACAACAAGTTTCTAAAAGAAAAACAAAATATGGTTAGCTTGGAAACCACTCCTGCTCTTCAGCTTCCTGTCATCGACTTCACAAGTCCAAACCTAAAACCAGGAACTGTAGAATGGGACTCAGTGAGAGGCTGTGTCCGAAGAGCTCTAGAAGAGTATGGATGTTTTGAGGCCTTGTTTGACAAAGTCCCTGTCGAACTTCGAAAGGCGGTTTTCGATGTTTCTGAGGAGGCTTTTCAGCTACCTTTAGAGACTAAAAAGAAAGTTGTGTCAAAGAGAAAATATAGAGGATATGTGGGTCAGATTCCATCTTTACCTCTTTTTGAAGTCATGGGTGTTGACTTTGCAGAAAATGAAGATAAAGTTAATGAGTTTACTCATAAGCTTTGGCCCCAAGGCAATGCAAGTTTCAGGTTTAGGGTTCTTAAAACCTTTTCTTCTCTCTTTTATTTAGTTCATTCAGGTTAATTTTGAAACAAAACAAACTCTTAAACCACTATGTTTCTACAGTGAGGCGGTCATGTCATTCGCGGAGAAAGTGTCTGGACTGGACTTCATGACCAGGAGAATGATAATGGAGAGTTTTGGGGTCAATGAAAACTACATAGAGAAACATTTGAACTCGACAAAATGTCTTGTGAGAATGATGAAATACCAAGGAGTTGAAGAAACAGATGAAGAGTTAGGTATGGAGGCTCATACGGACAGAAACATGCTCACCATACTTTGCCAGAACGATGTCCAAGACGGTCTTGAAGTGAGAACTAGAGATGATAAGCAATGGATCAAAGCCAATCCTTCCCAAGATTCTTCATTCATTGTTCTTGGAGGAGCTACACTACACGTAAGTTCAAAAACAAGATTCTTATTTTGATGTTCATGATGTAACAAAGTATGTGTTCAGGTGCTTCTTAATGGTCGGGTGCTTACTGGTGTTCACCGAGTGATGAGGATGGGAACTAACACGAGATTCTCAGTTGGATTGTTCTCTGTTCCAAAAACAGAGGATTTGATATATGCACCAGATGAAATGGTTGATGCTGAGCATCCTCGCTTGTTTAAGCCATTTGATTTTGAAGCATACTTTCAGTTTACCACTGAGGGACCTGGAAGGAGAGATGTGGCTGCACTCAGGGGTTATTGTGGCCTTTGAGAATACAATAATAACGTCTTTCTTCAAAAATAAAAAATAAGAATAAGAAGAAACTTGTTTGATTTGCTATTTCAAACTTTTTTATGTAAACCCATCTCCATCAGAATAATTTAGTAGTGAAGATAAAACTTCAATTTGGACAATAGTTAATAATGTTTAATATCAAACCCTAGTGCTCTTGAGAAGCCAATGTAAGAACACAGAGAGAGAGAGAGAGAGAGAGAGAGAGAGAGAGAGAGAGATAGAGAGAGAGAGAGAGAGAGAGAGAGAGAGAGAGAGAGAGATCTGAATCAGAAAAGGTTTGTGACGCAAGAAATGATAAGTTTTGAAAGCAAACTTGCTCTTCATCTTCAGCGAGAGGCCCGAAAATCTCTAGAAGAATGCTTCTGGAGGTATAATGGGGAGCTTTAGGCTCGATGAGAACTATATTAGTATGATGAAATACCTGGGAATTAAGAGATGAAGGTGAAGGTGCCGGTTTAACTTTTTTTAGATATCCTATATTAAAACATGTCATCCCATATATTTCATTTAATATCAAATACAATAACATAAAACACACATTAAAATTTATTTTTTTTAAAAAATTCATCAACAGTTTGTAAAATAAATTCGTAAGTTAAGAGTATAAAAACATTAAGACATTTTATCATGAACATTTAAATATAATTAATTTTATATAAGACACATTCAAAATTTTCTTTAAATTTTTTACATCATTTTAAAACAATAACTTGTGTACATTAAAATAATAAATATTCGAGAAAAGAAAATAAAGATTTGAGTCCACTAAAGAGAGAGAGAACTGTAACATAATTTTACTAAAATATTATGTTAAATTGGAGATTATATGTTTGAAAAATATTTTTTTAACGGCATATTTATTCAATAATTTATGGATGAATATCTCATAAAATGCTAAAAATCTACAAATGTTACTATTATAAAAAATAAGTTGTTTAGATGTAAACATAATATGAAAAATTCAACTTTAAAAATGCTTCCTTCCAGCTAGGCGTGTTCAATCCGGATATCGGTTCGGTTTCGGTACGGTTTTTTCGGTTTTTTAGTATTTCAGCTACTAAAATATAACTATCATTCTAAATCCATATTTACTTTGGTTTATTCAGTTTTATACCAAAACATAATTATTTAGTATGAGATCATATTATATGAATTTTAGAGTCACTTGTCAACGCATTCATTTATTAAAAATTACTATATGTACAAATAAATGAACAAAAAAGTAATAACTCTTATACTATCAAATAAAATAATCAAATCTAGAATTAACATCAAAATTTAAAATTTTGAAAATAAAAATAAGAAATAAGACAGAAGCATAAAAGAAAAGTCTTTCTACTCTTCCATATTTAGTGTTCATTAAAGTCATGTTTCTTCGATTGAACACGAAACTTTGTTCGTTTATAGATAAGAAAACAAATATGCAGAATATTCATTAATTGTTGTCTATCAAATTTATAACCTTCAATTCAATTTATTCAAAGCTAAAATAAAGCAAAAATATTAAAAAAGAAGACTAAGAAAATAAGAAGCCTCAATTGCGATGTATTTGTTATTTAATTATAGTTCAAGTGTTTTATAAATTATGGCTTCTTTATTACAATAAAAATATGGTAATAGTATTTAACAGAAATTAACTTATATAACAAATAGATTTTAATGTGTCATCATAAAATAGATATATATTTACATGTTTCTACTTTAATCGGTTTTGTTCAGTTTATTCGAGTTAATCGGTTATAAACCAAACCATATCCAAATCCTACAGTTTTAAAATCATATCCATTCGGTTTATATGGTATATACCAAAACCAAACCACATTATCTATTTCGGTTCAGTTCGGTTCGGTACGGTACAGTTCGGTTTTACCATATTGAACAACCAGCTACAGATGGAGGTTCATCCTGTTTTACATACCGAAAGAAATATGCTAACCAATAACCATCATTGCCAGAACGACGGTAATAGACGGACTCAGAGGTGAAAACTAGAGAAGAATACTTTCAGTTCACAACTGAGGAAGGTGAAAGGTGAGACCTATCTATAGCTCTCAAATTTTTTGTTTTTTCTGATAAAATACAAATAATGTCAATTTTTGACCGTCTCGTGGTGATCTAGTGGTTTCCACTAGAATATGAGTTATCATGTTGGCTAGACCAGGGATTGGATCTATCTATCAGCTCTCAAATTTTTTGTTCTTTTATGATAAAATACAAACAATGTTTTTAGTATGGTGGTTTAACTAAAAAAGGAGTTGCTCTATTGATCCAAATCAAGGATCGACTCCCTTCTAGTACAAAATTATTAGTTCTACATGTGGCCACGCGGATATGTGTTTATTGCTTACGGTCCATTTGAATATTTGGTAAAAGGTCTATCCGTGGGTTTCACCTTCCACCCGAAGATTGGTTTGTGTCTTTAACAAACTTGGGTTTAACTTTTTTTTTTTACAAAAAAAGTTTGTTTGATACAATGTCGCAATTGTTTCCATCATTTTATAGCTAGTTAGGTGATGATTGTTTCCATCAATTTTATAGCTAGTTAAGTGATGATTGATTTTTAAATTTTAGTTTTAAATTTGGTTTTTATTTTTGAACTTTAAAAAAAAAAATTGATTTTCAGTTTTTGGTTTTGGTTTTTAATTTTTAAATTTCGGTTTTGCTGTATTTTTAGTTTTTAATAAAATAATCAACACATTGTTTTACAATAACAAAATAAATAGAAATAAAATATTTTAAAAATATTATTAAAATTTATCAAAATATAATGATCGTTATTTAAAATAAAAAAAAACATTACCATATTTTAAAATAAAATTTGCAAAATAACTAAAATATATAATTTTAGTAAATCTGGGTCGTTACAAGATGTATTTTGTTTGAAGACTTATTGTAGCCTCATGAAATAAGAAAAAAAATTCACTGTTTTGACTTTGAGTTGTGTTTCTGTATGTTATCTAATAGGTTTCGAATTGGGTAGCAGGAAAAGTGCAGTTCTCCTGCACATGCAATTCTCCCACACTAAAATCATTATTTACTTTTTCTGTTTTAAAATGCAGTTAACCGGAAATCTACATGCAATTCAGTATTTTTTTGTTTTTTTGTTAAAAAAACGGGAGATCTTTTTGTGGAAAAGTTGTATCATAGCTTGAGAACATTCTCTAAATCAAATCCATGACCTGAAAAGATATTCTGTGTTTTCAGAATAAAACAAAGTTCATACCAGATGTGATAGTGAAGTTTTGTCTTCAATTGCCTCTGGAATAATTGACTTCAGTGTCATAAAATTCTTTCTCCACATGAAAAGATAGAAAGAGTATTCTCAACTTGAGAGATTTGGTAATAACTGTGGCTGTAAAAGCAATGTTTTCATAAATGGAGATTAAAAACATAAAAATATATCTACATTGTATATTGAAATTGATTCACCTATTTACATAAACTAATTGCTTTTAAATTGCACAAAACCTCAACTATAAAAGTGATACATCTCAAAATATGGAAGTCTGGTTGCTTTAATATAAACTTTAACTGTAAAGGCCATTAAAGTCTTAACAACCTTCACGCCAAACAACCCCCTTCATTTTCATAATCATAGAGACATTTGACATCTTGTGCAGAGAATCATCAGAACATAGATTCCTTGAGGCTCAATTCAATAATATATATATATATATATAACTTGTTACATTTTACTTGAGTAACTCCATATCCAACGATCTTTCTCTTAGAAAATGGGTTCTGAAACTCCTCTCCTTCCTCTTCCCCTCCCGGTCATCGACTTCTCAAACCATAACTTAAAACCAGGAGATCCCCAATGGGACTTAACCAAAGCTGATGTCCAGAAAGCTCTTCAAGACTATGGCTGTTTCGAGGCTTCTTTCGATAAAGTCCCTATCGAACTGCAAAAATCGATTTTCAAGGCCTTAGAAGAGCTTTTCAACTTACCTTTACAGACCAAACTGAGAAACATATCCAAGAAACCTTTCCATGGATATGTTGGTCAATACCCAATGGTGCCACTGTATGAGAGTATGGGCATTGATGACTCTGATGTTGTAGACAAAGTCAAAGCGTTTACTCAAAAGCTATGGCCTCAAGGCAACAACAACTTCAGGTCAGTAAGCTTATGTTCTTTATTACCATTACTATGAACATGTTTCTGATCAAAACTTATGTTACTACCAGCACAACGATCCATACGTTTTCAAAGAAGTTATCAGAGCTAGACATCACTATAAGAAGAATGATCATGGAGAGCTTTGGACTCGTGAAGTACATCGATGAACATCTTCAGTCAACGAACTACCTCCTTCGAGTTATGAAGTACAAAGGACCTGATACAGAAGAGACCAAACTAGGGCTAAACGCTCATACCGACAAAAACATATTCACTTTACTTTACCAAAACCATGTTGAAGGTCTTGAGGTGCAGACCAAAGACAAGAAGTGGATAAAAGTGAAGCCATCACAAGACTCTTTCATCGTCATGATAGGAGATTCTCTCCATGTAAGAAGCCTTTGGTTTTAACGTCCCTTTAAAACAGAATCAATGTTTGACAACAATAACAACCATGAGTCCTGATCTTGAAACTTTAGAGGCTTTAAACAATTTAGTAAAAAAAAATTAAAACAGTTTGGAGAATTTTATTTTTTTTGAGAAATTATTTACGATAACTCTTTTTAGTTTATTTTCATAAAAAAAAATTAAAGAGAAAAATAACTAAAATATTTCATTAAAGAGGTAAATATATATTTATATCATTAAGGTTAACTAATCTACATTTAGGGTTTAGAGTTAAGGGATAAAGTTTTGGGGTACGGTTTCAAATTTTTTTTAAAAAAACAATATTTAAAATTTGAAAATAAAAGAAGTTATTTTAGTTTTTTTTAAGAGCTATTTTAGTAACAAAAACTTAAAAAATAACTATTTGAGATAACTGTCCTTTATTTTTATATATATTAAATTTAAAAAAATTGGAAGCATAAGATCAATGTTAATTACTTGCCTATACTCTGAACCGGCTCTAATAACAGCTAAGTGATGTTTTTGTATGTCATAGGCATTGCTGAATGGTCGATTACACTCTCCATATCACCGTGTCATGATGACTGGAACAGAGACGAGATACTCGCTCGGACTGTTCTCGATTCCGAAAGCAGGACATATCGTGAGTTCACCAGATGAGCTTGTGGACGAAGAGCATCCTCGACTCTTTAAGCCCTTTGATCATGTTGAGTTCCTTCAATTCTACTACACAGAAGCTGGACAAAGATCTCAATCTGCTCTCAAAACTTACTGTGGAATGTAAAAACAATAAAAGCTTTCTTGCTTGCTTGCTTTCGGAACGTCCTTTTACATCAATAAAATATTTTCACTTAACTACATGCACATTTGAACAAAAAAAAAAACACTACTTGCACAAAACAATAAAATATACAAATCTATACAATATTAATTAAAAACTCTATTTATTTAATTTTTTACATATTTTAATCTAGAACCAAACCACACTCGGATTAAATTATAACTGAACCGAACCGAACCAAATTGAACTTATCCATTTCCAATAACTAAACCAAATCAACCAAAAACAAGTAGCTTTATTACATAGAAAAATATTTGGATAAAACAAAAGGGACACATAAAGATAAATATTGTAAAGATGATCATAAGAATCAGACGCAGCAACAACAATCACATGTCTCGTAGCAGCAACAGCAACAGAACAATCCGTAAAGCCTGCAACAACATATATATATCCAGTTGATTTCATCAAGATTTCAAGAACTACAAAAATCATAAGAAGAATGAATTTACAAGACAAACAAAAAGATATAGAGAGAAGAGACTATATATTATATAACGTACGTTGCGTATAAACAGCCTTTATCATCTTGCCGTTTCTTGATATGGTCGAAGTAAGCCATTTCTTGTTGTGAAGGTGCCTTCATTTTTCTCGTTTTGGTGTCTTGACAATAAGTTAAGGGGTTGGATTCATTGTATTGTATGAAGTATATATATAAACTTCAAATCTGTTACCTACATTGATATGATCATTTAATAAAGATATGCATCATTTATTTGGACCGACAAAGTAGTTAGGGCATGTTTATTGGCGGGTTCTTAAGATGAGGTTCTTAACGTAATATAAGAACCGTTTCTTAACTTTAACTAAAAAAAGTTAAGAGACGGTTCTTAAATCTCTTATTTAAGAGCCGTCTCTTAACTTTTTTTAGTTAAAGTTAAGAGACGGTTCTTAAATTACGCTAAGAACCCCGCCTAAGAACCCACCAATAAACATGCCCTTAGAAACTTCACCCAACTTTACGTGCATGTGAAAACTTTTACGTTTTTTTTTTCTTTAAATGATTTGAGAAGGTTCATAGGTTTCTACAAATCACTCCATTTATAAAACAAGAAAATCTGATTTTCTGAATCGGCAAATAAAAGAAAATATACATATCCTATGTAGGATTATACGGCAATAATACAACTTGATTATAAAAACAACAACTTATATTGTAATGATCTATTAGTCAACGCGAGACTAAAAAAAAACCTTTTAAAGGTAAATATAAAACATACAATATGATCCACTATGATCATCAAGAAACTTCTTTATTCTTGAAGCAAACATGATCATCAAAAAGTTAAATTCTTGAAAATATACTATAATATTAATTGACAATTTTACTCAAGTTTTTATAAACTTTTATGGTAAACTATATATCATGATCGATGAATATCACTCCAATGATAAATCTCGCTGCAGGCAAAAATCGGTTGTATCTGATCTCTTTACGATCCTCAGCCTCATGCATGACTCTTTGAACATCCTGCCAACATTAAAAAAAAAACTTCAATCTTTTGAAAAGACAAATTTTGCATGTGGCTTTTTTATTTCAAGAAATTTGACAATCGATAGTAATACAAGCAAAATATGATCATATAATGTATGGTTATATAAACGTACTGCCAAGGAACATCTCCGACGAGCATCCAGTCTCTATCCTTATCCTCGTATATAATTACGTATTCAAATTTCTCCCCCTCCTTCAATGCCACTCCTGCGAAATTTAATACGCAAAGGCTCCAACTCATATTTTTTTGATAATCGTAGTGGAAATGAGCAGACAGATCAAGGCCGGTTTTGGGTAGAACCGAATGTAACATTTGTTTTGGACCTCAAACTTTAAAGAGAACTATTGTATACAGTTGCATAACTTCCAAACTGTTGAATTTTTATTTTAATGATTAACTTTAAAATGTTTGTGTTTTCTTAATTTTCTCATATCCAGACTCAATATGATGGATTATTTACTCTAGCATGACAATATACTCCCTCTGTTTCGATTTAATTGTGTTTGAAAAAAAAAATCGTTTTTAAATAAATGTCGTTTTAGAGTTTCAATGCAAAATTTATTAATAAGATTTTCTACTTTATTTTTCTATTGGTTGAAATATGATTAATTGTATAAGTAATTGTGTTTTTTGTTTTGAAAATATACAAAATCATATGTTTTTTTAATATGTGTGTATAAACCTAGAACGACAATTAAAATGAAACGGAAGGAGTAAATATTAATCACGGAAGTGAACAAGACTAACCTAAACCAAGACAGCCGAAGAGTTTCTCAAGAAGGGTGGCTAAATGAGTATAGCCCTTGCTGGAACGAAGGTCAACCTTCCTCAAGTATGGCACACCGTACATGCTCACTTTCACGTACCCTTCAGCTTTCGATGATTCTTTATTAATGTTCTTCTTCTTTCTCCTATAAGAACACACCGGTGGCCACCCTACCGCCTGACTCTTAGCCTTGGGTACAATGTCCACAGACGAAACGACGCTGTTTTCACCGTCAGTATCTAATGATGATGATGACATCATCATCTCCGAGAACACCCTCTTTGTCTTCTTCGACCCGCTTACTAATCTTTCACCGTTGTTATCTACTGGAAGCCCCAATCTTAGCTCTGTAATCTCAAGTCCTAAACCTTCCTTTGCCATTTGTATTTTTTCTTCTTTTTTTTTTTTGCCTCTGGTATATAAAATTTTGATAATTCTCTTGGTGCAAATGATGGTTATGTAATGCCTTCGTGCTTTTATGTGTTTGTCTAGTTGGTTCAACAAAGCCCAACAATATGTTGACAGTGGGATATACTAATTTCAAAATCAATACTCCTTCAATTACAAAATAATGCATATTCTAGAGTTTTCACACTTATTAAGAAAACACATAAAAATTTATTAATAAAAATATTATTTTATGTGTTTAGCTATTTTTTATAATTTTTATCCAATCAAAATTTATTAATACAATTAATGTTTAAAATTTACAATTTGTCATTATTATATATATTGAAAATATAAAATGTGGATTTTTTTGAAATAATTTTTTTTTTCTAAAACATGAATTATTTTGAAAATGAGAGAATAATATTTAATTCTTTCTATTAATTAGCTTTGTGGAGGAAGACAAGGTTAGACCAAAGACAGGTCAAATGAGGATGTGGTGTTGGTCACATGAGAGACAAAAGTTGGGTCCTTGTTTATAAAAGAGTTAAATTAAGGGAACAGAGATCTTAAGGCTGTTAATATTTGTTAGGTTTTGATAAGATTTTTTGGTAACCCTCCTGATATCTAATTGAAGAAATCCTTCCCAAACATCCCATGTGTCTTCCTCAATCTGAATATTTAAGATTCTTGTACTCGTTCTTTATTTACAAATTTACTTTGTCAGTTATGATGTGTATGTTGTTTTCCAGCCTATTATTGTTCATATTCTACTTCTTTTTGGTAATTATTAAAATTGTCATATTGATCCTTCCTCTATAGCGTTACCTATGCGTTTTGTGTTCTAATGACTGTAAATGTAGTTTTAAATCAGTTTCTTAGAACACTATTATCCCTAAACTCCACATTGGACTTTTTTTTTATCTAATTAAAAAAAAAAAAGATAATCAGTCGCGGGCCGTGACGTGTCAGTGAAACTCGTAAATAATACAAAAAAAAAAAATGTTTTATTTTGCATACATAAAACCCTTTATTTTGTGATTTGGATGAGTACCACCACCTAAGAACCCCTTAAAAACTAGTGATAATGGTGTTTTAATGTCCTAGGTGACCATATAAACAAAATATGTAACATGAATAGACGTGCCCTGCGCATCTCGGGTTCTTTGCTCAATTAGCTTCCTCTAAAACATAGTTTTGCGATCACATCCGAACTCTTAATATAGCTTTTGCCATATAATATGCGTAGTTTAAATATTTGAAAAGAAAAATGTGAGTTGGATTTGACTTGACTCTTCATGATGAAGAACAGCAAGTTAGTCCATGTGAGATACTATTAATCATAACCATTAGGCAAACGCGTTATTTCCACTTCATCTCAAACATTGGTAGCCCCAAGTGTTATACTACTTCCCAATTTTCCATGCAATTTTTTCTTTTTTTTTATAAAAGTTTTCCATGCATTTATATCTCATTAATTCATTTACTACATTGTACTGGATGCTGGATATATACACTAGTAATACGTATCTTCTCAAAATCCTTTTGTCTAATTTCCCACGTGATTTAGTTGAGAAGAACTTCTTCTGAAGAAGCGCACTACAAAATGAAAATAAGAAGTACAACTATGTTCCTACATCGCGTAACCAAATGATGGAACCGCATGAACTCTGACACTCAAGTTGAAATATATTATTAGTTTGGCTTATATAATAATTCTTGTGAAACTAATTAAAGACTCTCAAGTTGAAATATATTTTGGTTTATACTTATATACAACCAGAATCAGTATAATTTTTGGTTGTTAAATCATAGAGGAGATTAAAAAATTTCATTATTTACAGATATGTGACGATATATATTATGATAATGAACTTTGTCAAAATTATATTATAATAACAACAGGCAGAGATCATAATAATTAAGAAGATCAAACAAGAATCACACAGTTTAATTATTATTATTATTATTATTATTATTATTATCATTATCATTATTATTATTATTAGAGATAACTAATTACCAAAAAGTGGTTTTATTGATCAACTATAAGTATAATTTTAAGGATATAATTATAATTTATGTTTATTAGATAAAACGAATATAAAGGACAATTTTTTGAGAGATCAAAACTTTTCTTAAACTCTCTTTGTCTTAAACAGTAACAAATGAAAATTAAAATTTAAAACATTTTTATAAAACCAAAAATAATATATCATACTTTGTGAAATAGTCTTAACTAGTTAATAGAGATAATTATTTGGTATCCAAAAATAATTCAAATATATCATTGCATCAGTTAGTTTCTATTATTTAACAAATCTGATGTGAAAATGGATTCCCTTGTTGAATAAATTAAATTATTTTAGAAGATTTAAAGCATAAGGATGGCTTACCAAAAACATGTAAAGTGAAATATGGGTCAATATTAAAAGTTATAAAAACTTCCAAAGGTTTAAAACAAAAAAAAACTCCATATATTTCATTGTAATATTTTTTGGCTAAAATTGCGGATTTTTTTTAGCACATACTAATATTTATTTTTGTTTAGTATGTTGAAAAAATCCGTTAATATTAAATGTAAAATAATATAACCAATCATAAAGGTAATACAAAATAGAAATGATTATAAAAATACAATATAACTTCCTAGCATCTTATAAAATGGGACAGAGAGAATAGAATTTACAGCATCTTAATTCAAATACTAATTTGAACTGTTCGAATAAACTTTCTTAATTATAAAACGCTCAAAAAAATATTTCAAGTTCTAATATATATCTGGTATAAGCTTCTTTTGTATTATATGCTTGACCCAAGCTTTTAGACTTTTGTGCCCGACCCTGATCCACCACACATGAATGTCTTCATGTGGAAGAAGCCCAAGACAACCAAAATATAAGAACATTATTTAAATATACATATTTGTTCGGCAATGTATTAAACGAGACACTGAAAAATATATGTACTTATTAACGTAATTTAAGAATCATCTCTTAACTTTAACTAAAAAAACTAAGAGACTGTTTTTAAATAAGAGATTTAAGAATCATCTCTTAACTTTTTCTTAGTAAAATTAAGAAACAATTCTTAAATTACGCTAAGAACCTCCTTCTAATAACTCCTCAATAAACATGGCATTATCATCTATTGGAGAAAACAAGACCTAAAATACTTTTGATCTTCATGGAATCCAACTCGAAGATATGCAAATCCAGATTCGAAAACCTTGTCAAACCATTCTTTTCTCCAGTAAATTGCTGCAATACACATAACCAAACATGTATCAAAATTATATTATCTATGCACACAACAAAATAAATCTATACAAAACTGAATACTAACCTTGTGGTTCTTTCGCGGTTTCCCACCAAACACGTGACACCGTAAACAGCAAAAATATGCCGAAAGTTACCAAATACAAAACCTTATTAGCCATTAGAGATAGAGGAATGAAGAATTAGCTATGAGTGTTTCCTCAATTCATATTGGCTTTTGCCAGTACCATTGATGATAGATTTATAACTCCTGATGTTTTGAACAATGTTTTTGATCATTGACCATTTCACATATTTTTAAATTGACGAATTAATGGCTTTAGGTTCATCCTTGCTTCAATAAAGATACATCATATATAGTTTTTGTCATCTTAGACCATCATTATCTCAGTTTCTTAAACAAGATTCTTAGTTTCGGATAAAAGACGGTTTTTAACTTTTCTTAATTCATAACTAAAAAATATTAAGAACCGTCTCTTAAATAAGAGATATAAAAAATGTTTCTTAGCCGAAAAGTGTAAAAAACAAAAAATATCAAATCATGAGTTAAAAACTCCGGTTAAGAGACCGGAGATAATGATGCCCTTAAAATAACAGTGGAAAATTTTTGTTGTATTTATTTTTTTCTTAACGTGTGCCTAACATTTGTTCAACCAATAAGCTTTAACGAAGATTAATAAATGCATGTCGTAGTTATTTTACATTTCTCATCTCTTGGAGAAGGTTTCCGACAGGAAACGTGACAATGTGTTGGTAATGTATTGCTGGTTGAAAATTTGGTACGCTATTTATTACGCCGTTAAACTACACATCAACCATGATGTTCTTCATCAGATTAAGCATTCCAATTGTCAGATTCCATCTACATGTTTCGAATTTATATTGAGAAAATGACATGAAAGTATCATCATAAGTTGCGAGAAAATATCTTAAAAGATATTAAAGTAAGCAATTATTTTGTAACAAAGCTTATATAGCGTGAAAGTGAGGAAATGACATGAAAAATTCATAAGTTGTAAGAAAAGATATTAAAGATAAAAAAGAAAGCAAAAAAGGTTTCCAGAAAAACTTGTGTATATATAGCGTGAAAGTGAGGAGAACCGGATTAATTAATAATCCGGGAAAAGGGAAAGATTGAACGAAGCCAATTCTCATGGTGACGAGTGTTAGATATCTTTCTTACCATATTTTTAAAGACAATTCTCTTAAATGGTTCTTTTTAAGTTTTTATCACAAAAATAGCCCTCAAAAATAAAATGACCAAAATAATTTTTTTTTAAAAAATTTTTATTTTTTTTTATTTTTTTGAAATTTAAAACCCTAACCCCAAACCCACTCCTTAACTCTAAACCCTAAAATCCAAATTAGTTAACCCTGAGGGTATAAATGCATATAAATGAATTTTTTAACTTCTAAAAAAAATATTTTGGTCACTTTCTTCCTTAAAAACTATTTTTGTGACAAACAAACTAAAATAAGCTATCTAAGAAAATTTATTTATTCTATTCTTAAGGATCAAATATATATTAGTATATTACCACTAGCTACTGGAAAGAAAACAAAATATTAAACTTGAAATAGTCGGAGGAAATGTATTCTTAAAAGGAAAGTTGTTTGCCCCTGCACGGATTATGAGCTTTGAATACAAATGTAGTGGTTAGCTATAGTGAAATCTCCTTTTATTGGATAATGCTATAATTTACTTTTTCCGTTTCCCTATAGTAGTAATATTTTTTTTGTTTCAGAATAAATATTTTTTAAAGTTTTATATGCAAAAAAAATTAGTATTATTTGTTATTTGTGACTGTTTATATTATACTGTGTGATTTTTTATTTAGTTGAATCAACTCTAGTTCATATTATTTTTATGCGAAAAAAAAGAAATGAAAATTAATATTTTTTAATTAGTGTATTTTTTTTTAAACATTACTTCTTTTAAAACAAATAGATTATACAAACAATAAGTACGGGATCTCTATAGTATAGTAGAAGTATGCACAGAGCGAATAGTACTATATTTTCAGTATTTGTAATTTGCTTTGTATTTTATGAATATCTGATTTTGTGATTTGATTTGCTTAGGAAAAATATAAATATCCAATTTTTTGGATATCCAAAAAAAAATATAGATATTTGAAAATATTTACGAATATCTTAATACAAGTAAATCTAGAAATATTTTACATAATGTAAAATATAAAATCAAAATTAATGAAACTATATGTTTTATAAATTTCTAAAGTTAATAAAAATTCTTATAAAATAAAAACTGTTATAAAGTTATAGCTTTCTATAAAGACTTATATTCTTTTCTTATTTAATATTTTTTTAAAAAATTATAAATAAAATTAATAATATTAGATTTAAAACAGTAATTATACATTCAAAACTTTTATATTTAATTATCAATATATATCTATATATAAATGCCAGAACATATCAAATTTATTTATATATTTTTTAGTATTTGTAGTTTACTTTACTTTTTAACGAATATTAACTGTTAACATTTATTTTTTTAAATACTTATGGATATCCAAAGTTTTTGAAACGAATTGAATCATTAACTACAACAGAAGTACCATATAATATCAGAAAGTTGGTATCGAGTTTCGTGTATTATTTATTTTCCTGAAGAACTTTTATACTCTCTCCGTTTTATATTAAGTGTCGTTTTAGAGAAAAAAAATATTATAAAATAAATGTTGTTTTAGCATTTGAATGCAAAATTTATGAATTTTATTTTTCAGTTTAATTTTCTATTGGTCGAAATATAGTTAGGTGTATGGGAAATAATGTTTTTATTTAGATTATATGCAAAATTAAATGTTTTCTTAATTCGTGTGCATAAATCTAAAATGACACTTATTATGAAACAAAAGGAGTATGTAGTATATTGGAACCTGGGGTATTTGCACTTATAGTTTTTTTCTTTTTTTGAGAACTGGCTACATTTGCACTTGTAGTTTCAATATACGAAAAAACAAAATAACATAATGTACAACAAAATTCAACAGTATTAACGAATTGTAATATGTACTGTGGTTCAATTATAATACTTCTAAAATGTGTCATTTTACAATCTCAATATAACTTTGTACATTAAGTATATTCTTACTCTTTTAAATAACTAATAAAATTTTATTTAAATTTTTCCATTTACTTAATCATACATTAAAATATAAATATATTAGTCTATTACTACCTTCATTTCAAAAATATGCATATTATAGGAAAAAATCAAAAATATATTTTTTATATTTTTAATATAATTTTTGTTACTTAATAATAAAAAATTATGAAATTTAAAAATATTAATTGCATTTTATAAAATTTTATAGGTGTAAAAGTATAAAAAATATAAAATTACAGAAAATTATGCATTGATAACTAAGTTTTCATATATTTTATTAAAAAGTGTGAAATTATAAAATATGTATGATTATATTAAAATAGAGAGAGTATATAATTTTTTTAATTTTTGTGAAAAATGTCAAAAATGACACTTGTCAGGAGTAACAACAATTGATCATCATTAATAAACATAGAAGATTAGTTAACACTAAACACCGAATATTCCCATTCAAACTTGGTAACTGAACTTCAAACTTTCATATATGGTTACAAATAACTCAAGCTACTAACAACAAAAAGCTCTTGTTTGTTATAATAATCAAGAAAATAATTATACTGAATTAGATAACATGATATACTATTAAAATCATATTCAACATACTAATTACTTTCACTTTATATATTACGATAAGTACCCTAACCATATAGTTCCATTTAATAATTACAAGAGATTTCAACATGTCAATAAAATCCTCTTGCACGTAGACTCGTATAGACCTCTATACTACCCACACACATACACATATAATTTATATGTTACGTTATAATTAAGTTTAACCTTGTAATGAAAATCTAGTGGTTTATATATAAAACTGAAAAAAAAAATCTAATTTAACGGTAAGACTTAAGAACAGAGCCACAGAAACTGCAAACGACGGCTCTCCAAGATTTCCAGTAAATTGGAACGAAACAAAATCTCGTCGACGTCTTCATGTCGGCGATGCTCGCGCCATGGCCGCACCGTGAGCAAGTTCCTGCCGCCGGTTTGCTCCGCTTCACTTTCCTCTTCTGATCCACCAAGAAACAGAAACATACCATAGCTTCTTGATTAAGGTTTAGACCAATCAAGAATCACAAGTGAGGAATGTTTCTCTGTGTTTTTCTTTCTTTGATGGTAGAAGTGGTGGGTTTGGAGTTTTATGGTGGTGTTGTGGAATTTTTGAGCTTATAAATAATGAAGTATTGGACGAGTAATTAATTATTGAAAGTTAAATCGAATACTCGTGGGGAGTTCAGAAAGTAAATATTTGAGAGATTGGACCATATACACGTACAGCCTCTCAATAAAGAACCTGTTCTTCACTAAAGAAAAATTTAGATCAAATAAAAATATAACAAATAGTTTATATGCAAAAAAGGAATAACATCTATTATTAGTTATAAAAAAAAGCTAAAATGACAAATTTTATTTTAATTTTTTTATTAGACTATGAAAAGAGATAAAGGTATAAAATTGTTATCTAAGGTCATCTTTATTCCTGAAACCGTGAAAAGATTTTTTTAAAAAATGTTTTTCCTCTTTTTTTGTCTAAAAAAAGTTAAAAAACACACTAATCACAGACCGCCACGTGTTGATGAGATCCGCGTACAGTGCAAAAACTAATACAAATTCAGTTCTTATTTTGGGTTTTCTAAAACCGATTATTAACATTTTAGTGGGACTCTTTATTAAAAAGACACTAAAAACTATTAAAACCTGGCGTTTATGATGGCCTAACTTATACGTGTAAAGCTTCTCAATTGTATTAATGTGTTTTAGTATATTTTCATCTATGTTAATTAGAAAGTACTTTTATTTGTGTGTATAAACTTATACTAGCACTGTAGCATATTTTTAAAAAAAAATTATTGTAAAGTTGTACTAGTTTGAAAATTACAAAGGGTAAGTACGAAGTCTTCTTCATATTAATGTAATTATGATTTTCCTTAGTGGCAAAGGATTTGTATCATGCACAAGGTGTGAGTAGCTGACACGTGAATAAAACAGTTGGATGTTGAGTTTGTCATTGTCCATTCTTAGAAAGATGAGAAGATGGGGTCATGCATGACAAAACCTCTCTTCCTCAAAATTCAATTATTCATGTTTGTTTTATATGAACTTTATATGTTTTTTTTTTCTCATTTCACCAACGAAAATTGCATTTATGAATGCATACACTTAAATAAATTTCGGTGATAAACGGCTCCAGCCAGGTATGCCAAACTTTATACTCTTTCTGTTTCATATTAGTTGTCGTTCTAAATTTATACATACAGATTAAGAAAATATTTAATTTTACATATTTTCAAAATAAAAACACTATTATCAATATACCTAACTATATATCAACCAATAGAAAAATGGAATAGATAATATTATCAATAAATTTTGCATCGAAAACCGAAAATGACACTTATTTTGAAACAAAAAATTTACTCTAGAATGACAATTAGTAATTTGAAACGGAGGGAGTATTATTGTTGAATCGTAGAAAAACATTTAATGTACACGTTGAAAAATGGTACAACAATTTTGCATACGGCACTCATGTTTTATTGTTTAATAAAGTGGATTAATATTTCAAACTTGAATGGAAACTCTGAGATTACGGAACCTGTTTCTCTAAAAGTTGAAAGTTCTAACTCTAACACACCTAATGTGTTTTCTAAGTATGAATTATGTTTGGGATAAGATTGATTACTTTCTCCTACAAATGTCTGAATCATTATATATAGTTTTCAAACGAATTAAACATAGTATGGTTCATGGTTGAGAACTTTTTATCATCCATGTTTTTGGCAACAAGTGTCTGCATGCATCACTATATCATTTTATACAATTAAGAACATTGTATAACCCATTTTTGTAATAAGGTTTGTAACGTTTTAAGTGGCTATGTAGTCTATGAGCCAAAGAAAAATCGCCATTCCACCAAAAAAAAAAAAATTATAGCTGTAATTGGATTGTCATTTTATGTAATGAATGTTGTTAGTGTGCAGTTAAGATTGCTTTCAAACACCATAAACTATTTGTACGTTGATACTTTGGACCTAGTTAGGGTTGCTTTCAAAGAAAAATCGCCATTCAGCCAAAGAAAAAAAAAGTTGAACATAATCAAATAGTTCATTGCGATGGCTGAAATGATTGCAACCACTTGATTTTACAAGTTTATTGTTAAATTAATTTCAAACTGAGGTTACATGTTCATTAAATCGCTAACTCAAATCTTATGTGAAAATAGTTTGCGCAGAGATCAAAACGAAAATGGAAAATGGAAAATGATTTGCTATGGTTAGTAAAAATTGGGCTGTGTTCGAGTCGAGCAAAAAAAAAAAAAAGAAAGCAATGGGCTGGACCAAACATGATTTTATGTTGCATCGTGTCCAAACTCTGGTGTGACAGCAAAGCGTGCGGAAGCAAATTCTTAAAACGTAGAGTTCCATATAATATTTTTATACTATACAAATTAAAAATAGCTCAATCATACCGTCTGTAACTTTCAGAGGAGAACACCACGCCGTTTCTTAATCTAAGGCGTCTTTTATTAAAAAAGAAAAAAAAGTTCCGACCTGCCGGAATCGAACCAGCGACCTAAAGATTTGCTGTCACAGACTACAGTCTTCCGCTCTACCAACTGAGCTAAGGTCGGATTTGATTTCTCCTGCATTTTTAAAAATTAAACGTGAAAATCATTAGATTGGTTCCCCTACTATCAATCGAATCTGCAAAACTAAATTGAACCAGGTCCACCACAAGACCCAAGTGTAACTTTATTTTTAGAACAATCAGATACTGCTTACTAGGCTACCATTAATTAATAATTATAAAATATCTAATCTATTAAAACAGGAGTACAAAAATAAAATAACCCTTAGTTTTTCAACTTATTTACAATAGCATGCCACTGGAGTTATTAATTAACTTACCTTTTAAGATTCTTTGTCTTTTTAAGTTTAATTAATGTATTTCCTTAAATTAAAGTACAACAAATAGTGTACAATTTATTTAATAAAACTTCCTATAATCATGCTAAACAATAAATTATGCTTAATTAATGCAAAAAGTATAATAAGGTATTCATAAAAATGGGTTGATTATTTTTTTTATTAGTATATTAACTATATCCAAAAATACAATAAAATGTTATAAAAATATATAATATAAAACACGAAATTGAAAATAATATATTGAATTATTTGATTGTATAAATCAAATATAGCCATAGATAACAATTTTATTTTACATTAAAAAATGTATCCATAAAAATACATTTGTACGAACATACGGGTCTATATTTCAAAAATATAGGTGATATAGTTGACGGATAAAAAATAAAATAAAATTATTCATTATAAATTATAAATTATTATGTTTAGAAAATATATTAAACAATTATTTAATACAAATATATTTTAAAAATACTCCCTCCGTTCCATTAAGATAGATGTTTAGGTGTTTTCACACATATTAAGAAAACACATTAATCATACATCATTTTTAGAAATTATCAAATTCCAATGCATTTTAACCAATAGTCTTTCAATAAATTCAATTAATTTTATTGAAATTTGCAATTTTTGTATAGAAAACATAAAAAATACATCTTTGTGAAACAATTTATTTTTTTAAAACATTTATCTTAGTGGAACGGAGAGAGTATATATTATCATTTATATAATATAAATAACTTTTTATTTTTAAAATAAAAATGAATACCCGCGCGGGTGCGCGGGTCAAGCTCTAGTTGTGGACTTATAATATCTGCATCACATCTATTATTTTGAGAGTTATATGAAGGAAATTCTCTTAAATAGCATTTTTTAAGTTTTGTCATAAAAATAGTCATAAAATCAAAATAACTTTTCTTAAAAAATATATATATATATATATTTGAAATTTGAAACTTCATCCCTAAACTCACCCTTTAATTCTAAATCTAATTCTAGATTAGTTAATCCTAAGAGTATAAATGCATATAAATATATTTTTTAGCTTTTAATAAAATTTATTTTGATCATTTTTTCTTTAAAATTTATTTTTATGAAAAATAAACTAAAAAGGATTATTTAAAGGAATTTTTCATTATATAATTGAATATTATTATTGTTATGAATATTTTCAGCGTTATTTATTTGTTTGACAATTGACATAAATATTTTTCATCATTTATTTATGAGAAGAATCTTATAAACGTACTTGTGGACAGTACTCTTTTCATCATCCGAAGAAGAATCTTCTATAAGTTAGTACCAGTACTTCTCGTTCAGACCGATACTTTCTAGAGTTTCTGATCGTAACCGTCCATCGCCTAAGTCAAACACATAGAAAGGTCAAACAATAAATCACAACCGTTAGATTAGATCAAACATAATCGTACCAGAACACAGCTACGTGGGACTCTTCACGACTTCACAAATCTTGTAATAAAAGATAAGCGTCCGTTTAAAAAACTCCACAGCTCGGAGAAACTGAGCGAGTCTGACTCTGAGTTATCACCGAGTCGACTCGCCATGGCAACTTCTTCACTCCACACCTCAATCTCTCCGCGTAGCTTCCTTCCTCTCTCGAAACCTTCTCCAAAAACCCACCGCTCCCAAGTGTTCCTTAGAAACAAACGGAGAAGCTGCGTTTCTTGCGCGTTGGTCCACGATGAAACCGATGTCATTCCAGTGCAGAGCCGTGATCTTACAGACCATGAGGAAGGCTCCGTGGTGGTGAGCCAAGAGACGGAGAGAGATGTGAACGAACCGGTGGTTGTTGGTCAGCTTTCGTTTGAAGGGTTCCCTTCTTCTTCTTCAGCAGCAGCTGATATGGGAGACGACAAGAGTAGAGAGAGTGACGAGATGGAGAAGATGATCGATAGGAGCATCAACGCTACGATAGTTCTAGCTGCTGGTACTTACGCCATCACCAAACTGCTCACTATCGATCATGATTATTGGCATGTAAGTATTCATGTTGATGTTGCTTAAGTAACAAGTAAACAACCTATGACTTTGTGTGACAACCCGTCCCGTGGACCCCGGTTCACAGCCCTGCAGAATATCGACCCTAACCTCTCACCGTGGGAAGAAACACATCTACATCCACCGATAGGTTATTGATGCGCTTTGCGATCACTTGGTGACAGTTGTTAAAAGATAAATCATGGATTCGAGAAACGCCAAGCGCACCAATAACATACATGGAAAAGTCAGTGAAGGCTCACATGTGAAGGGTTAAGGTCGATGCCCTGCAGGACTATGAGCCGGGTTCCACAGAACAGATTGTCAGTTCTTGAATGGTTTGTATAGAATCTTGAATGGTTTGTATAGAATCTTGAGCTTTATCTTTTGTATGGTTTTGTAACCTCAGGGCTGGACACTGTTTGAGATACTAAGATACGCACCTCAACATAACTGGCTTGCTTACGAAGAAGCGTTAAAGAGAAACCCTGTTCTTGCAAAGATGGTCATAAGTGGAGTTGTGTATTCTGTCGGAGACTGGATAGCTCAGGTTCTTGTTTTCTTTCTACTACTCTTAAGCTGGTAATTTTCTATGGTATTAACAATCTTTCTTGTCTCCAGTGTTATGAAGGCAAACCTTTGTTTGAGATTGACAGAGCAAGAACATTGAGATCAGGACTAGTGGGTTTCACTCTCCATGGCTCTTTGTCTCATTTCTATTACCAGTTCTGTGAGGAGCTTTTCCCTTTTCAAGATTGGTGGGTGGTTCCTGCTAAAGTGGCTTTTGATCAAACCGTGTGGTCTGCTATATGGAACAGTATCTACTTCACGGTTCTTGGGTTTCTTCGTCTTGAATCACCTCTTAGCATCTTCAAAGAACTGAAAGCAACGTTCTTGCCTATGCTAACAGTAAGACAATCTCCTTCCTCTCTTACTTGGTAGGACACAGCCGAATCGATGAAACTGTAACATCCCGAATTGTGATATATGAAAAGGGTTAAGAGAATTGATTTGGTTATCTATATCATCAAAATCGACTTACCTTTTACATCATCTATCGGGGAGTGATTTGTGATACCGTACGAGTGAGGCCAAAGTACGAAGAAAACCCATATAGTGATTGCAGGGTCAGTAAACAATGATTTCGAGCCTTAGAAAATTAACGTACTGACTGTCGGATGAGATGCATACGTGGTGGCCTATTGGTCGTGGGTGATCGGAGTTTTACAGAAACATTTGCCTTGGTCCCCGAGTTTTTAAATAATTATTAACTTTAAAATATTTATAGCTCTCCAAACTTGTGTAGGTTTCAAGATTTAAAGAATATACTTTGGTTTTTTGAATGTGCAGGCAGGGTGGAAGCTTTGGCCGTTTGCTCACTTGATCACATACGGTTTGGTTCCTGTAGAGCAACGAC
Organism: Sinapis alba; assembly: GCA_012274485.2. Lineage (NCBI taxonomy): Eukaryota > Viridiplantae > Streptophyta > Magnoliopsida > Brassicales > Brassicaceae > Sinapis > Sinapis alba. Next base: position 32,050 of record MU106669.1, read on the forward strand.
TACTCTGGGTTGATTGCGTGGAGCTTATTTGGGTCACTATACTCTCAACGTAAGTGTATCAAACCAACTTTTCAAGTCTCTAATCTTCAGTGAAGTCTCTAAAACTAATGTTTTAACTTTTCTTGATTTCAGCTACTCAAATGAAAAATCAGAAGCAAGAATCTCGGAGTCTGTCATTGAGACCTCTTCGAGTTCCACTACACCCATTGATCCCTCAAAGGTACTTACTACATTTCTTGAACCTTTCTCATTTGACTGACAAGAACATTGAACTAACACAAACTCATGGTGTTGGTTTATAACAGGAATGAGAAGGCAGCATGCCAAGATTGGGTTTTATGGTCATGGTATTGTATATATATATACACAGAGTTAGCCGCCCAATAGAGTAACCTGAGATTTGAGATTGTCACAGAAGAGATGAAAATATTGAAAATTTCAAATGGATGGTTCCTCTCTATGTGTAAGAAAGTTAACCAGTATCTTGAATATACCACATAAATATCTCTATTCAATGATTGTTACAAAGTTTATAAACACACACACACAGTAAACATCAAGAATGATGGGTCTATGTATAAGAAAATAACCAGACCCTGAACTACATAAACATTTTTATGAAATCCTTAAATATCATAAGATCATGAAACAGATCACATTGTTATCTAACTGGATCTGGAAAAAAAAGTCTTCCCGATACATCAAACCATCCAAAAATTATACTTAAATAACATGAAGTAAGAAAAGGTTTTGTATGGTAGCTTTGAGCAAAACCAATAATGATTTTCCAAGAAAATAAGATAAAAAAAGAGAGTTCAAGCAGAAGACATATTACAGAGTCGGCTTGGAGTTGGTCGGAAGTTCCACCGTCGGTGACTCATCCGATGGTGGCTAGACGGCGTCAAAGCTCGTTTCAATATCTCTCTGTTTCCATCACTTGCTCTCCTTACCAGCTTCTCCCTGCTGGGAACAATATAACCGTGCCGAACGCACCGAGCCGAGCCAGGCCGGCCTGAACACGTGCAAGCCAGCCTGGTCCTTAGACTCGACCCATGATTTCTCCGACCGGTTCGGTTCAGTTCTGATGCCGGCATCTCTAGAGCTTCTCGTTGTAGGAACCTTCTTCTTGCAAACTGCATTACTCTGTCTCTAGACAAAAAACTTTGTTATTGGTTTGCATGATTTAACATATATTTATAGGAACAGAATATCGTTGACGTGGTCCGTTTCTTACAGAACAAGAAGTGGTTTGTATGGTCAGGATTCAAATCTGACTGGCATTTTTTTTTTCTGAAGGCCCTTATAGTTTTAAATACAGTAATACTGAATTTTCATTGTTAATGTTTGTTTATATATAAATTAACATAATTCACAGATAACAAAGTGTATAATATTTTACGAAACTATGGTTGGCAATGGGAAGGAAACTTAGAAAAAAAGTAAAGCTTTTCGCAAACTACACATTTCTGCCAACTAATCGTATATTCGTATTAGCTGTAATGAAAAAAGTAACAACTAGCAACACCTTCTTGGTTTTTCTAGCATTTCTTTGTTTTGTTTTTTTTCTATTTACTTATCTTTCTTTTCTGGTTTATATTCGTATTTTCTACAATATTTTCGATTATATCATTAGAAACAGATGGTGTTACAAAAAAAAAAAAAAAAAATCATTAGCAACAGATGGTTAATTTGTCTTTACACTGGCAATTATGATCACTGATAAGAAGTTAAATCAACCACGTTTTTCTAATCAAACCTTGTTGTTAAGTGATATTTGGTGATTTGAAAGAATTTTTTTATTTTACAAATAGACATTATTTGAAAATAATTTTGTAAATTTTGTTTAGATGTCATCCCTATATTCAATTATATTAAATGTTGGTTTTTATTTTTGGTAATTTTTTTAAATATACTAATAACTACTTATACGTCATCATTACAGTAAAATATTCAAATATAACATTAAATAATATAATAGTAAAAATATAACAATGTTTTATAAAATCAGAATATTATTTAATTATATGTTTCAATAATTATACAATATTTATTACCAAAAATGTTCTTCAATATATTATGCAATTTTAAAAAGTTATAAATTTCTAATACTAATACTTTTAGTCTCCTTTTGATATCTAATTTTTTTAGAAATATTATTTAGTTTTAAATTTTGATAATTATACAATTTTTATACCTAAAACTTTTTCATTTTAATTTTATACAATTTGATTTAATATATTTTAACCAAAAGAAATAGATAAAAACTATTCAATACTATAATTTTAAATATATACATATATATTCATAAATATAATTTTTTTTAAACTGATTTTGTTTTATCTTAAATTTATGTTTAATTAAACAAAATTAAAATATTGGTAAAAATAAGAAAATCGACAATATTAAAAAATGTTTATTTTAAAATACAATTTAATTTTTAATTTCTATTGATATATATGGTGTATGAAAACATCTAGTAAACTGTAAAAGTTATAATTAGTTCTTGATTAGTACTAATGGCATCAATGATCAACACTTTTATGCATTCACACGCGGACCATACTATACCATATACACACTTTTTCCTATTAATAATTGAATTTCTTATCTACAAGCTCAGTTTGAAGCTTATCACAATATCCAGCAAGTTTCAGATGTTTCGCAAGTCTATTGGTTTTCAATATCTTCATAAGGAATTATGAATGATTAATATCTTATTCTTATCTCGTATATTAATATATAAATTCAAATAAAATCAAACTTCTTTTGTAGTACTATATTGATGTGGCCAGTCATCTGTTTGTTATTGAATGTAAAATTTTATTCGAAAAAAAAGATAAAAATGTATTCGATAGTCTCTAATCTATATTTTTTTTTTTTTTTTTTTGGAACACAGTCTCTAATCTATATATATTTGACATTTTAAGACCAAAAAGTTATATGCATGTTACCTAAAAGAACCGTGCAATATCCCAAAACCAAAGGTTCTAAGAAAACTTTCAAACAATCAAAGGGATCTGGGATGAAAGTGACTTGATAGATCCAATAAATTTTGGAAAAGAAAATGGTTCATATGATGTTTTCTCCCCGAGATAATGAGACTGGTTAACTCTCAGAATAATTCTATGTGCTGGAGGTTTTTTTTTTTTACTAAAATTGCTGGAGTTAAAAATAAAGATAGAAAATACTCATTTCGGTCAGGATATTGGCTTATCAATCAGTCGACACACAAGGAGAAGCTCCATAAAATGGACAACCTTTATTGAAACCTTTGAAGCATAAAATATTGAAGTTATGCACAGTTCAAAAATCTAAGAGAATTAAAACATTAAGTGGTTTGCTGTCTTCCATAGCCTCAAATCGAGAAGGATGAGGGTTGATTTCAAATACCAGATTTGTAGTTCAGATCCAGAAACTATCAACCACATATTATTCAATTGCCCCATAAGATATGGGCGTTATTGAACTTCCCTTCCATGATATATTGCAATCAATATAAGTACATCTAAATATTAGTTATACATGTTCTATTTATAAATAACATTTTGTAGCTAAACCAAGATGGATTGGCATGACAGCTAGATATTATATTTGAAGTACTAAACATTCATTTAATTTTCAAAGTAAAATAAATTTTATAAATCAACCTGATTCAAACAAAAGTATTTAATTCAGTTTTTTCTTAACTAGCTTCACTCAGTTTTCACCCGGTGTTTCACTAGATCGGATTCAAAATCTAAGAATATTAATTTTCATCCTCAACCTGTGATGAAAACCACAAAAAAGTGAGATTTGTTTTTTGGATGTCGAGACTTTCATATCGATTCCGGTGTAATTTGAACTCGATGAACTCATCAAAGCTTGTAATCATCACTGCCACTGAAGCAACATACAAAATGAAGGAGAGAGGCCATATACGACATCGCCAACACCGCAACACGGCTAACTCCACGCACCAACACACGCCAGAGCCGTAGGCTAAGCACATCTTTAAGTTAGAAAGGAACCTTTGAAGCACCCAAGGCGATAATGAACAGAACAGGCTTCACCAAGATACCAAGGTAAGGGCAACAAAACTACCATCTCCGCCACTCTGCTACAGCCCCTACACACTCCAAGCCGTGCCTCCAAGACTGGCTCAACCCACACCGGACACACACCTCCTCTCTAGCAGACACGAAGCCGACAGAACCTCCAGCAAAAGAACCATGGACAAGATGGAGGAAAAGAAAAAAAACACGGTAGAACCAAAAGAGAAAAGAGAAGAGATGAGAGAAGGAGGTCGTCTACACGGTGACGAAACGCACGCTCACGCGCCGTGTAGATGCTGGGGCAAGCTTCAACTCTTAACGTTCATGTCTTAACATGCGATTAATAGTCAAGTGGTAATAGATGAGTGTGGTTTGCATCCTCTGAAGATTTGCCTTATAAATGTTCAAAAAAGGATGTCTTATTTGTTTAGGTCAACATGATATTATTTTTCCATCACTTGGCCATCTGTAAACATTTTAAATAAAAAACCTATATTTCTATCTCATCTTAAAGTGTTTTTATTGTCACTTTAATATCTATTAAACCATGCTTTTAACAAATAAACTCTTTTAATATCTATTAAACCATGCTTTTAACAAATAAACTTGCACCAGTTAAAAACATTGCGATTGCATAAATATCTGAATTAAATACACACTAATCTCTACAACTGTTAATTTATTTTTGCATGCATCAATTATACAGTATACAAACATGAAACATCTACGTATTATCATCATAAAAAAAAAAAGAGAATAAAATTAACTTGTATGTTCTATATGTTGCCTCGCCTCTCTAATCTCTTTAATCTCCTTCGTTCTAACCCTATACAATAACAATAACCAATTCCCCAAATTACTCAAACCGTATACACAAATCTTAAAATTATGTAATTCGATTTCTAATTTTCACAGCAAACCGGACCGGAAATAATTACCAATTCAAACCGGTTAATTGGTACGAGGTCCTGTCTAAACCATCCCCCAAAACCCCACCTTGCTGCTGCATTAATGACGGCGCCGCCACCGAAGAGACGATGTTCGAACAATCCCCAACGCCGCCGTTAAACCTCTTAACCGGATCTTGACTTCCCTCTTCCCAAAACGGCACCGTAATATTCGACGAAAGTAACTGCTCCGGCTTCAAACCAGAAGACGATGCAAAATCTTGATTCATCGAGTAACTGGCTCCGCCGCCACCTCCGTCGTATATAGCCGC
>MU106669.1:37512-47550 GCA_012274485.2 Sinapis alba
GTGTAGATGCTGGGGCAAGCTTCAACTCTTAACGTTCATGTCTTAACATGCGATTAATAGTCAAGTGGTAATAGATGAGTGTGGTTTGCATCCTCTGAAGATTTGCCTTATAAATGTTCAAAAAAGGATGTCTTATTTGTTTAGGTCAACATGATATTATTTTTCCATCACTTGGCCATCTGTAAACATTTTAAATAAAAAACCTATATTTCTATCTCATCTTAAAGTGTTTTTATTGTCACTTTAATATCTATTAAACCATGCTTTTAACAAATAAACTCTTTTAATATCTATTAAACCATGCTTTTAACAAATAAACTTGCACCAGTTAAAAACATTGCGATTGCATAAATATCTGAATTAAATACACACTAATCTCTACAACTGTTAATTTATTTTTGCATGCATCAATTATACAGTATACAAACATGAAACATCTACGTATTATCATCATAAAAAAAAAAAGAGAATAAAATTAACTTGTATGTTCTATATGTTGCCTCGCCTCTCTAATCTCTTTAATCTCCTTCGTTCTAACCCTATACAATAACAATAACCAATTCCCCAAATTACTCAAACCGTATACACAAATCTTAAAATTATGTAATTCGATTTCTAATTTTCACAGCAAACCGGACCGGAAATAATTACCAATTCAAACCGGTTAATTGGTACGAGGTCCTGTCTAAACCATCCCCCAAAACCCCACCTTGCTGCTGCATTAATGACGGCGCCGCCACCGAAGAGACGATGTTCGAACAATCCCCAACGCCGCCGTTAAACCTCTTAACCGGATCTTGACTTCCCTCTTCCCAAAACGGCACCGTAATATTCGACGAAAGTAACTGCTCCGGCTTCAAACCAGAAGACGATGCAAAATCTTGATTCATCGAGTAACTGGCTCCGCCGCCACCTCCGTCGTATATAGCCGCGGGGTCGTTGTTAACGGAGAAAACCGCCGGGAAAAGATTCATTCTTGAGACATTTTGCCCAGTAACCGACAGAGGAAGACGGTAAAGATCATCATCGACCATCATGTCATGATGAAAATGATGATGATGTTCCTTATCGTTATCCAGATGATGATGATGATGATGATGATGATGTCGGGATGATGATGTACTATTGTTTTTCTTGTAGATCCGACACAACACCCAATCATCAAGCTACAGAGTTTTAAACCAATCAAAAACAACATCAATCCCTAGGAAAATATTATTATTATAATACTTTCTTTTTTTAAAATGATGTATATTTTAGATTTTTTACACATATTAATAAAATTTATTAATTTTTAACGTTAAATGTATATTTTTTGTGATTAACTATTTCTTATAACTTTTAACCAATCAAAATTTAATAAATACAATTAATTTTTTTAAAATTTATAATTTATCATTATTACCTACTAAAAGTTATATTGAAAATATAAAATATGTATCTTTTTGAAACAATTTTTTTTGATAGAATATGAATTATTTAGAAACGGAAGGGTAGAGTATTATTTCTTTACCCGGAGAGAGTTTTTCTTGTGACCGAAGTCACATCTGAGACTTGGTTTATTATCGGTTAAGCGATATTCATGCATGATCCAATCTGATTTAATTCCTTTCGGTGGCTTCCCAGTGTAGAAGACGAGAGCTTTCTTGACTCCAACTTTTTTATTACCATCACCGGTTGAAATCACCGGTTTATCTGTACCGGTCGCTTTCCAATAACCGGAAGTCGCCGCTCGGTTCGGTCTAGCTCCGTTTGGATATTTCCGATCTCGTGGACTGAAAAAGTACCATTCTTGTTCTCCGAACAAAGCCTTCTCTGTAAGAATTTAAACACGAATCAACAAAAAAAATGGTTAGAGAAAAAAACAAAACGGATCTGACCGGTTTGGTTTTGGTTTAGTGTACCGGGAAGTTCCCAGGGATCGTGTTTGTAGAGATCGACGTCGGCGATGATGGCGACGGGTAACGGAGAAGAGTCAGCTTTGCGTTTGAGGTAGTGGGTTACGAGTTCTTCGTCGGTTGGATGAAATCGGAATCCGGGAGGAAGGTTTGGCTGCGGCGGCGGACCACCGGAAGAATCTGTACTCTCCATAGCTTTGAATTACAAGAAATATGCTTTTGACACTTTCTTGAGAGAGTCGGCGTTAAGCTCTCTTTGTACTTTAAATGGATGCATAAAAAAGCCAAGTATGAATGGTTTTTATCCACTGGAATCTTTTGTACGTACACCATTGTATCCACATGTATTTATACAATAATTATATATATATGAATTATGATATTTTTTTAAAAATTAAATTATTCAAAAAAATGTATTTTTATTCAAATATTTATAATAATAAATACTCACTCTGTTTCATTTTATTTGTCATTCTAGGTTTATACACATATTAAGAAAATATATAATTTTGTATATTTTCAAAATAAAAACACAATTACCTATACACATAACCATATTTCAACTAATAGAAAAATAAAATAAAAATCTTATTAATAAATTTTACATTGAAACTCTAAAACGATAATTATTTTGAAACAATTTTTTTTCCCTACAATGACAATTAAATCAAAACGGAAGGAGCAATATCTTTCCTGTTTTACATGTTAGTTGAATTTTATATATTATTCTTTTGTTTAAAATATAAAATTTTAGTCTATGTTTCCAATTTATAATAATATATAATCCCCATAATTCAGCCGGTTTAAGCGTGGTTTAGTTAGCACTTAAAGCAGATAAAGAACGACGAGATTTCGACACATATACAAAGTCTGCTAATCATGGCGAATCTGTTTAATTACCATACTAACTAAAGTACATGAGGGTAAATCAGATATTTTGAATTACATAATGACTTTTTTGACCATGCATTATAATGTATATTCAATGTTCATATAACCTCGAAGTGCGGCTCGACACGAGCGGCCATGACGTGGAATTTGCGAATCAACAACGATAGATAGCGATACATTTCATTACATAAAATACTATATGCGTTTGTCATTTTACTAAATTAAAATAACACAAAAGTCATTTTAGAAAGTTCACTATTTATTTCACCTGTTGTTTCCTCTCTTGATGTACCTACTTACATTATACCTACTCGTTAATTTTACATGAAACGCCACTGAACGTCCTCCTTAAATATTTGTAAGAAAATTATCAACCACAAGTACAAATTTATTTTGAAATTAACCGACCGAGAAACTGAAAATAATTTTTTTTAAGACTACTGAAAGTAAAGTTAATGATGAGTAGTCTATCAGATAGTATATAATGACACTACTGAAATTGGAAACACTTCACTCAAAAAAATTTTTTTTGGAAACACTTGATCTTCTAAGATTAATATAAAACAGTGTAGTTATTTTTGGGGTGAATAGCCAAAAGAATTTAACTAAAAAATAAAATGGATTTAACATTACAAAAATATATACTATATTATCTTTATGTTTATTTGTTTTCATTTTTATTTTTACTTTTCATCAGTAATCATAAAAATTTCTTCTGACGCTTACATATAATTAATTGGTTGACTCATCCTTATCATAACTCTTCTCTTTCTATTCATTTTAAAATGAAACATATGATACTATACAATACATAGAATATACATAATAAACAATTTTATGTCATAACGAGGCATTGTATACTACATGTTAAATAGTATAATACCATAACATAAATAGGTATATTAACTATATTATATACTGTATTATAAGTTTATCTTAATAAAACAGTATAGTGCATGCATTATCTTCTACATTTCTTCTTTTATTTTTGGAGGATTTTATGAATAACTTTTCTATCTATAATTCTGACTTCATAATTTGCTTAGATACTCTTTACAAATACTTGCTAGATGTGAAAAAAAATCACTTGGTGCTGAATTAGAAGAAATGTCACTTTATGATCACGGATGGAATTGTTTTAGACACAAAATTTCAGCATCTAAGATCGAAGTTGACAAAGTTAAGATTAAGGTCATGACATGATTGTCAACACCTACTAATTTGAAGGATGTGGAGATTTTCTGAGACACTTGTTTCTATAGGAATTTCATCAAAGACTTTAAAATTGCTAGACCTCTCATTATCCCACTCCACAAAAAAAGTCAAATTTAACTTCACTCATAACTGCCTTACAACTTTTGAAGAGATAAAGAAAGTTTTAGTGTCTGCCCCAATTGTGCATACTCTAGGTTGGGATTTACTTTTGAGGTAATATGTGATATCAATGATTTTACTGAAGGAGTTGTACTTAGTTTGAAGAAAAACAAGAAACTTTACGATGTCTACTATGCAAATAGTATACTCAATGATGTGTAGAAGAGTTATGCAACTACTGAAAAAGAGTTGTTACGACCTTTACCACAATAATATTGTCCATAGATCAAATTATTTCGACTGTAATATTTTTGTTTAAGAAGTTTTGACCTTACTTGGTTGGTTCTAAAGTAATTGATCATACTAACCTGTTGCTCTCAAGTATTTTTTTTTTTTTTTTTTGATAATGCAGGTATCCAGACCTCTCATTTAGTTCGACTATTTCATCGCGTCCAACCGGAACTGGTAAAAAAGGTCCTGGAAACCAAATGGAAGCCATGTTAAATCCACTGTGGCCGGGGCTCGAACTCGTGATGGCAGGCACCTCAGCTGATAAACATACCCATACATACAACTATATTAATGAATCAACGTAATTGAAGATAATCGACACCACCCCTTATTTTCTTCATCTGCCGCCGCACGCCACCTATCACCACTGAAACCTTAATTTATCAGGCATCGTCGTTCAAAACTCTCGACCCCTCCCCCCCTCCAAAATCATATTGCAATTCTATCCAGAAAATACCCACTCAACAAAACCTTTATATATTATTTACTCACTGATAAATAGTGTATAGAGAGGATATAACTGAAAAAGAATATAGAAAATATTGTGAAATAAAATAAAATCAAAATCAAAACTATATTCTTAATTTGTTTTTAAAATTAGTTACTACACAAATTGACCCTTCTTTTTTTTAAAAAAAAAGAAGAAAAATACAAACTTATTTTGAAATTAATCGATAGAGAAACTGAAATATAAAGTTGATGGTGAGTAGTCTATCAAATAGTATATAATGACACTACTAAAATTGTAAGAATAAATATTAAAAAGTGTAGTTCAAAAAAAAAACTTAACCATGTAGGTTAATTTTTTTGTAAACTAATGATATTTTCTCTATCTAAATCATATTTTAGGAAGTCGCAAATCGTTGTTCGTTTTGTTGTCGTGTGATTGATCGGACGATCACTCATATGTAATGTTTTTAATCACTGAAGAAAGTAACAACTTAAAATTAAAAAAAAATTGTGTATGCGACTAGTCGCGAGTCACAAGTCACAGGAACTTGCAACATCGAACAACATTTGATCACATATCACATATTATTTTTATTTTTTTTACAACATCACATGTTATTGCAGGTCGCAGGTCGAATAAAACGTAAAACAAACATTAATTTAGTTGTACATTGTAGATAATACGAAATGTAAACGTAAATAAACAAGGTCTATATATAGGAAAGTTATTTCCGAAAATTGTTAAAACTTAAAGTTTGACAAATCTTGATAATGCTACAAAAAAAAAAACAGCCATTAAAATCTTAAACTTTCAAATAAAAGCAAAAAAAAACATTAATTCATATTTGAACCAAAAAATCTCAACTTTCAAATATTAGCCGTTTTAACTCTCATTTTTTATTGATTTAGCCATTTAAGAAATTCAAATAATCAACTGTTAAAATTGATTAAAAAATAAATGTTTGTTAGCTCGCTAAACGATATCATTGTAAAAATTGATTAAAATATTGATCGAACTTAGTTTTTCTGCCTATGTAAACACTTAAAGCAACTCTTTCGCGAAAGCATAGTGAAAAAGATGAAGCTGAATTGGAGTTTTGGTTTCCCGAAACAAATATTTTAAGTGTTTACTGAAGTAAAAAAATGTCGTTTGATCAATGTTTTAATCAATTTTTAAAATGATGTCGTTTATCAAGTTAACAGAAGTATATTTTTTAATCGATTTTAACAGTTTACTATTTTAGTTTCTTGAATGACTGAGTCAACAAAATATGAGAGTTAAAACGACCAATATTTGAAAATTATAATTTTTTTTGCTCAAACACAAGTTGAAAGTTTTTTGGTTTTAATTTAAAAATTAAGGATTTTAGTGGTTGTTTTCTCAAAGAAAAAGAAAGCAAAATCACAATATATTATGTGTGGACATTACCAAAATAGATGCCTGTCAATAGTACCGTGTTATTCTGAGTATGAGTCCAGTCGACAAGTGGCAAGCCGTAAAAGTCGACGATGAATAATGATATTTGCCACACATTGCAACAAACAGATGATGTGGAAATGGATGGCGGGTTCGGTGTGGGAAATTTCAATAAAGTATTTTTTTTTACGTTTCAGATGTCATCTCACGCTTTTGTTATTTGTATTTTCATTTTGACCACTTGAATTTTTATTATTATTATTTTATTATTATTATTATTATTATTATCATTATACATACATATTTATCATCACCAAAATTAGTTACCCGCAGTTTTTCTTATAATTTTTTTTGCCTCATTGAATTTTAAACTTCGATGATTTTCAACTCAAATATCTATAAAAATACGAAAATAATATATGACAATAAGAAAATATAAAACAATAAGAAAATATAAAACAATAATACATTAATATATATATTTAAGACTTCAAAAGCAATCTCAACAGGAATATGTAAGACTTCAAAAACAACCCATTTGAACAGTTTCTTACTTGATAAATAATTGAATTTTTTTTTTTATATTGAATATACTTTGGAGCATGCCCGGCCATGAAAAAATCTATAAAAACAAAGGTTGAAAATCCAAAAATAAAAAAGACCCCTAAGTAGAGTCAGATATGTCATATTGAAGGGATTTGTTAATAAGAGTGACCATCTGAAGTATAGACACAATATACAAATAAGACGAGAATTTTGTTCTTAAAAAAAACTAGGATCAGATGTTTCTAATTATTATGCCCAAGACTGCTACTGCTCTTGAGAAACTATTAAGTTTTCGAATATTTAGATATCCATTTACTATTATTTAATTATTATTTTATATTTTATCATTGGTAAACTCATTATAAACACTATAAATCAAAATATTTTTGTGGTTTGATCTACCAATATAAAAGAACTAACGTATATCTAAATATTATTGCTATTCTATTATGTATTAGGAAAATCTTACATATTTTTCAGACCTTATGGTTGTTTTAAAACTAACAAAATTTCCTTACAAATACAGAGACTGTCAACAAATTGTGAGTTGTTCAGAAAAATTGAGTGGTGGCAATACACTGGTTTTGTTTACCATTGAAAGATAACGCGTATTATCCTTTGCTAAAGAGTATTTATCCTCTTGTCGTCAAAACTAATTTTGTTTACCATTCATCATGTTTGATTTGACGTAATACAAGCTAAAAGGTAAATAAATCAAAAAGATAAAACTGACGAAGAAAAACAACACGTTTTGTTTCTAAAACTATAGAAAATATCTATATAGTATGCAACGAGTATTGGTCAAATTTTCCACAATCAGTTTGCCAGCTTTCAAAATGTGAGATTGTTAGGAAAATTAAATAGACATAAAGTAACAATGGTGTATTGCAAAGTGGACAATTCTCCTTAAAAGCACAAAAATATAACAAAAATATTACATAAACAAATTAATTTATTAAATAGTAAAACTAAGTTACACTTAATAAAATATATTTAATATAAGAATTTTATGTATTTTAAATAATATTGTTTAAAATTTTATAATCTAAATTCTAAATATTAGACTTTAAATCTCAATCCCTAAAATCCTAAACCTGCATATTTGAAAGTTTAAATCTTGATTCTTAACCAATAAATCATATGAATTTTTTTTAAAATCTTTTAATAAATTTTATCCCAATCATTTTTATTGCGTTATTCCTAATGATAACTCTAAGGTATTGCTCTTGTTAAATGTGGAGCCGTATTTCGAATTCTGATTCAAGAATTTGTATAAAAAGGAATATCACTAGTATACTATTACTATATATGAGGAAATGACTCGTCTTCATTTTGTCATAAAATCACAAACATATTATTTTAAAATCTACAGAAATAAATCTCTACTCTTTTACATCTAATAATCCTATAATTATAGTCGTAATTAAAATGGTCCTAGCAAATTGTTTAATCACCCGGCAGTAGGATTCAGTGCTGTTTAATTGCTTCATTGAATTAATAATACAAATATGTGAGGTTTGATTGATATGTCCGTTCAAAATGTTTGATCTCTTTGTTTCACAAAAAATATTATTTTGATATATTATATTAAAATTAATATATTTTATTAATTTAATATATAATTATTTAAATAAAAAAAGATTTAAACAAAAATTGATTGATTGTTTGAAAGGATAAAAAGATCATATATGAAAATTATATTGAAAATATAGAATAATATTTTTTGAAATAAAAAATAATACTAAAATATATTTTTTTAAAAAAATAAAGAGAGTATTATTCATAAAAGTGTTTCTCAAGTACTTCAATCAACATACCTATAGTTAGTTTCTTATACATATAAAACTTTACACCTGTAAATAGACGTACATATACGAGACACGAATGTTAATGTTAGTACCTTTTTTACAACCTGGGGATATTTAAACCCGAATACCCAACTAATTTTTTGGAAACCGGTTCACCAATGAGAGATAAACCCAATTATTCTATGTGAAAGTTAAATATTCACATCATCTGACTACGCAAATAATTAAATCTAAGTGGTCGATTTCGAATCCAAGATGCATGCATGTCAGTACTTACATCAATGCAAACATACATTATACATACTAACAAGCAAACCATAGTAAAATAGCTTTCGTTTCTTATATCAGATTTAACAAGCCCATGATTATTGCATGGTTTTTAAGACGAGATTTTTAGCGTAATATAAGAACCGTCTCTTAACTTTTTTTTAGTTATAGTTAAAAATGGTTCTTATTTTACGTTAAGAACTCCACCATAAGAACCCTACAATAATCATTCTCTAAGTCATTAACTTAGGATGGTGATGCTGTTCAGTTTTACCATATCATATATAATGGTAACCTAACTTTGAACTTTAGAATATGAACGTGGTCATCCTGGTCAGTTTCCCATAATACAATACACATCAAACAAGTGATCAGTGCTCTAATCGGAAAATGTGGTCAAATTTAACTTTTTGTATCTTTGTTGCTTTGAACATGTGATGCTTCCTCTATTCTATAATTAGAAGGTCACTAGCTATATATCATATAAATTATCTTATAGTCTTAGTCTATGTATGACTATGGGGAATGCATAAGATGAGAACATATAAATGAATTCAGTATGGTTCGGCACAACATACTCCTCAAAAAATTATCTATAATGAGTTTTAAAAATCTTATATTTTTGCACAAGAAAACTTCGTCTAATATTATTGTTTTGAATGAATGTAAAACCCATCATTTAAACAACTACTTTTTACAGTTTGTGCATGTAGAACAATAGGCCCAATTCTTGTTGGCCCATGACGTATAGAAGCCCATCAGTACAGCTTTGTTTGTCTAATGACGGTGAATTATGTCCTAGACAACTAAGGAAAAGGAAATTGTAAAGTCGGTGGCTGGAATATATAAAACAAAGACGTCTACCTTCTCAATAGATCATCCGAAACACAAGACCAAAGAGAGAGTTAAAAGAGAGATCGGGGATAGAGAAGAAACTTAAGGTAAAAGACATTGTTCGAGTCATGTCACTTCGGGATAGAGTTTCTTTGATCTTTCTTATTGAGCGCTTATAGCGTTTGTGTAAACCCTTTAATTGATAGTGAAAGTTGTGGGAGACGGTTCCCACCCGAGACGTACCGGTTCGAGGCCGGGAACTCGGTAATCAAATTCTCTGTGTCAAGTAATTAAGCAATCTAACGATCCATAATTCCTAACA
>MU106669.1:48979-96848 GCA_012274485.2 Sinapis alba
TGTAGAACAATAGGCCCAATTCTTGTTGGCCCATGACGTATAGAAGCCCATCAGTACAGCTTTGTTTGTCTAATGACGGTGAATTATGTCCTAGACAACTAAGGAAAAGGAAATTGTAAAGTCGGTGGCTGGAATATATAAAACAAAGACGTCTACCTTCTCAATAGATCATCCGAAACACAAGACCAAAGAGAGAGTTAAAAGAGAGATCGGGGATAGAGAAGAAACTTAAGGTAAAAGACATTGTTCGAGTCATGTCACTTCGGGATAGAGTTTCTTTGATCTTTCTTATTGAGCGCTTATAGCGTTTGTGTAAACCCTTTAATTGATAGTGAAAGTTGTGGGAGACGGTTCCCACCCGAGACGTACCGGTTCGAGGCCGGGAACTCGGTAATCAAATTCTCTGTGTCAAGTAATTAAGCAATCTAACGATCCATAATTCCTAACAGTGCATCCTTTGTTTGAAACAAGAGGTGAAAGAATTAAAGAATAAAGTTACTCAAGAATATTATATATATATATTTGGCTTCTTGTTGAGACCAAATCATGAAGTTTTCCTCATATGAAGTGTCACCAAAGGCTCGGATGGTTAGAAATCGGTGATGAAGTTGTTTGTCCACGAATCTGATTAAGCAATACACACATGATACACTGCACTACATGAATTAATATTTATCTAAACAAATTATACCCGTTTAAAAGACCGAAACTCAACAAATCGTTTCGGTTTGCTCAATGTTTTAGTATGGTATTAATAAGATTTTATGGCCAAATAGCATATTGTATTTAAAATTTTATAAATTGTTCTAATTCTAGTATTTAGAAAATTTGATTCGTTTTTTTGTGACTCAGTTCGGAGTTAACATAGTTAGAAACCGGCTAATATCTAATATAATTTTAGATTCCATTTAGTTATGGTTTTTCGGTTAATTCATGTTAAAAGTAAAAAAAAAATATGTTCTCCAAATTAAATATCAGATTTTTTTACATTTTTATTAAATTTTTTAGATAATTTTATTTTTTGGGATAAAAAGTATTCTTTTAGTTTATTTTTAGGTATTTTGATTAATAAATAATAATTTTAAATTATTTGATTATTTTAAATATATATATAATTAATATTTATAAATATATAAATTAACATATAAATATTTGAATATCTATTCGGTTCTTGGTTCAGTTTCAATTTGGTTCCGGTTCTTTAGTTCTAGAAATGTAGTATCTGCTCGGATAATTGGTAGGATCCAAACTTGAAACTAAACTTTTTTTTGGTTCGATTCTTTGATACTCAGATTAATGTTCTAGATAATAAAGATATATTTAGCATTATTAGTTTTGTTACCCAAGTATTACTTGTTTAAATTTTAGTTAAAATTTAGTTTATGTATATTATATATATAGTAGATGTATCTATGTTTTCCTTTATTTTAAAAACTAAAAATCAGAAAATAAATTTATCTATATTAATATTTGTAACCACACCAAATAACTTTCTTTTCGGTTGAGAGAGTGGTCCACTAACAAATATGTCCCGTATTTGATTTTTATTTTTCTTATTAGTTTAGCTTTAACATAAATAAAAGGAAAAAAAATGGTTGAATAGGTGACAAATTTTTGTCCTGCAGGATGTTCTTCTCGGACCACTATTAACATTCAAAACCTAAATATCTTAAACCAAAATTAACTGATAATAAATAGATCAGTTAGTACAATTCTTTTATATATTATTAAGTATTTTCATATTTTATTATGTGTGATCTTTTTCCAAGATTACGACAACTACATAGATTTAAAATCCAAAGCACAAATAAGAAAATTGGATTACATATACATAACAATCGACTAAACTAGGCTTAAAACCATCACAAATGTTTGGCTATGTTATTATGTATTAATTATCTTTTTATCTTTGATATTAGATACATCACAATTTTTTCTCTATTCTCACTTTTTAATTTTTCATCTGCAACATCTTTGATCACTTCATTTCTTGTTCCATTAAATGAATATCATCAAAATAGTATAATGAAATCACATTGATGATCAAATTCTAAATATTTATTTTATCAGAAAAATATTTGAAAATGTAGTTAATAAAAATGTGGTAATTAAATTTCAAAATATAAATGATCGTAGAATACATCTAAAGTTTTTATGACATATAATTCCTTTACTTTAAAATCATATTTTTGAAACTTAATTATCACAGTTTTATTGATCAAGAATAAACAATTACAAACAAAAATATACCAATACTATATTTTTGAAAATTGACAAAGGCCAAAAAGTGTTAAACATCGCAAATCAATAAAACAAAGATTATATCATTTAGATAAAGAATATGGTATAGTATATGATATGACATTAAGTTTTAGAATTGGAAATGATAAAACTACAATGCTATCAGATTCTCCGTAAATCATATATCTTCTTATTTGTTATGATTGTTATCCTTTACTTCTTCTTTTTTTTAAACTGATTTGTTATTCTTTACTTTTGGAGAAAATAATATTTCAATTTGAAATATAGTATTTTGCTTTCTGCTATTCCATTTGAGAAACATATAATGGAAATAAAAATTGAGAGTCTTTTTCTTCCTCCACATCTTTCTCCTCGCAATGTATTGTTCTTCTGTTCTTCTTTTTCAGTTAAAAAAATGTATTGTTCTTCTGAATTGATTGTTATTACTATAAATTTAATAAATATAATATAATATATTATTATATCTATTGCCAAATGGTCACATGCGAAAAAAGAGAAATCGTTTGTTTTCATATCAAATTGTCATACAGATTAATGCATAACTATATTGGCAATTCTCTTAAATAACATTTTTTAAGTTTTTGTCACAAAAATAGCCCTTAAAAAATAAAATGATCAAAATAGACTTTTTTTTTTTGAAATTTTGATTTTTTTTTTTTTCTTTTTGAAATTTGAAACCCTAACCTCAAACCCATCCCTTAACTCTAAACCCTAAAGTCCAAATTAGTTAACCTTAGGGGTATAAATGCATAAAATTAAATTTTTTAGCTTCTAAAAAAAACATTTTGGTTATTTTCTTCCTTAAAAACTATTTTTGTGAGAAACAAACTAAAATGGGCTATCTAAAGGAATTTCTCTAACTATATTCTTAATTTTTCTTCTATGTACATTTAACAAAATCACCCTAAATTAATACACACATAGTTAAAAAAAAACACGTACAGCATTCGTCACGCGTATGTATTCAATACAGCCAGGTAAAGGGTACATACGTCCATAGTTAAATTAAATAATTTAGATAAATGCCGTATTAAAGAATCCATGGATTCTTCTAGTCGGTGGGAACTTTGCTTTTGTTAAAAAAAATCTTATTTTTAAGCTTGTTTAGGAAAGTGATTAAGGACCGCTCCTTAATCTTCTGCTTTATCCGATATAATTAGTGCTTCTCGAACCACCGGATAGATCATGCATGTGCAAATACCACAAACCAAACAAATAAATTAAAAACATTGTCTTGGTTAAATGTATTTTTCGTGTATATATAGCTACAATTGCCATTGTTATCATTTAAGGACATTGCGTATACTTTGAAGCTTACCCACCAATTGATTAATACGTAAATTTCACAATTTACAAATGTGTAGGTAGGTTTATGTTCTAAATATCTAAATTTTATTAAGAAAAACTTGGCGAAAACTAAAATAAAATACGGTGAAAATTTTAAGAGGCAACTTGAATGCAATTTTTGGAATAGAATTTTCATGAATATTTAATTTCTTTACATTCTTTAAAATGTTCACTAGTTAAAATGAGAAAATGGAAAAAAATATTCCATTTCATTCCACACAATTCAATATCACTTCTGAGAAAAATAACATTCATTAAAAAAATCATTCCATATTAAAAAGGTTTTTGAATAAGTAGAAATGTAGAATGCTAATTCCATTCTATTAAATTCTTTTTTTCATTCAATTAAATTTCATAGATAATTATTCCTATAATTCCATTTATTCTTTTAGTTAGTCACCAGTTACAGCCTAAATAAATTTGGTGTACCTCGTATGATCTATACGATCATGTGAATAACTTGTTATCAAGTAACATGATTTGATATTTATTTTAAAAAAACGTGTGACACTATATGCAATAAATAACCCATGCATATATGTGATTTTATTATCTATCGTTTGTACAAATAAATTAGTTAGAACTTGGCTATGCCATATCATTTAGTACTCATGAAACATTATATTCGGACTCCACATATGATGATGTGAATGGGGCTCCGTAAATAAACAAAACATGAATTAATTGATTTGTTATTTAGGTTTTGTGTTCAAAGCATAACATCGGAACAAAAAATTTGGGATGGCCCAAATAGAATATGGTGTGGTTCGTACATAATATGTTGCTGAACGGATTATGGGCCAGAAGAGTTTTATACCACAATGCAAATTATGGAATCTATAATAATATAAATAGTGAAAATATCTTGGTCTAGTAATCAAAATTTAGAAGTTATTACACCAAATTTATGATCTTTTTATATCATGTAATTTCTTATTATAGAACACATGTTTGACAACCTGTCCCGTTCACTTGGACTCCAGATTCACAGTGCTATAGTGTATCAATCCCAACCTCTTTCTTATGAATTTTCACTAACTCCATAATTAAATTGTTGGTGCGCTCTTATAGAGAAAATTTATCAATTAAAAGATATGTTCATCAAGTGTTAGAATTGTTGTTTTTTAAATTGTTAACCACACATATGTTGAAACTGGTGATCATTATATGTAACAGAAATCAAAATTAAATGATTATGTGATTAACGTTTTTTTAAAAATGTTTATTAAGTATATTAAATTCGTTTGCCTTGCCCGGTCTCTATGGATTCAATTTGGACTTTTAACACATCTGATCCTATCATGTAATAAATTTTAATAGTGCTAGTAAATACAAAAGGAATACTAATATTTACTGTGTGGTTTATTGAATAACTAGTATAATCACCCGTTGTTGCGAGTACGGACCAAATTTTGTTTGCAAACTCTTGTGTTCTATTTCTTTTTAGCAAAACTAAATATTATTTTAGTCACATTTTGTAGTTGGATAAAATGGAAACCTAAAATTTGACTGGTTACATGTGAAACAAAAGAATGAGAAGGGTAACTAATTATTATGAGTTTTTTTCTGAAATAGATACATGTTTAAAAAGAGATATATGTTTGGAAGCAATTTTTGTAGAAAAAGTGTGTAGATACCAACAGATAATAATATATTTGGTTTATAAAAATAAGTCTTCTTTAATATATATATATATTATTTTAATATAACAAAAAGATATATGTTTAATTAAAAACATATTTTAGTATTTTTAAGATTTAATTTGCATTTTGGAACTATTCTCCACCATCTCTTTCTGCAGTCATAAGTAACTTTGACGTTCAACAATAAGACAAAAACATCTATAAAATCTTCAATTTCTATGTAATAGATTCATACACATAATTTTAAATAGTTGAATATGTTCTGTTAAAACATTTCGTACAATAGTTAAACCATACCATACCGATTAGTAGATATTCAATTTGTATACATCATATTCAAATATACATACTGTTACCTAAATTTGCTGACAAAACTCTAAGTTTTCCATCCTTGTTTGAAGAAATTTTTTAAACTGAAATATATTTAAGTACCATAGTCAATCTGAATATGCCAAAAGAATAAAAAAATGAAAGAATATTGAATTGAAAATTGAAGAAAATTAAATCAGAAATAAAATTTAATATAATTTTTTTACTACATTGAAAACACAGAAGAGCGAAAAGAAAAAGAAGAAACGATGGTAAACAAAATAAATAGGAAAAATAATTTTGTTGCTTGAAGTTATATAACATTTAAATGATTTATAATCATGCTATGTTTTTTTAGTATAAATGACAGTTTTAAAGCGTGTTGTTAATGCATGAGAAAATTTAGGGTTCAGTTTCTTTTTCATATATATTTGGTTACCAGAAAATTAAATATCAAATAAATTTTTAGTTGATTTTTTTAATAAAAAAAACATAATACACATGTCAGATTTTTATTGAGCATGTGTTTTAGTATATAAAGGATGATACACCGTACACTTGTAATAAAACTTACAAGTAGTTACCAAAGTTAGACAGAAAATAAAACTTGTAAAATGGGTGAATATATTATAGTAATTAAACTATTAAATAACTAAATGCAAGTAAAAAATTTCAAAAAAAAAAACTAAATACAAGTAAACGCATGCAAGCCAGCAGAGTCGATGGACAGGACCACAACCCGAACGGCAGAACGTGTTTGAAACTTGTACGGTGTAAATTTTCACAGTCCTCTGGTCAAACAAGCAAGCCCACGTTGACCCACACGTGTAATTTCAGCTAACATATTGCATTCATTATTCAAGTCCATATATCCCATATATAAGTCTCTTGATTTGTTGAGTGTTTACTAGTATACCAAGTAATATCACGTTTAGAACGTTAACCATCCATTGTAAGTATTAGGTCATCATTATCCTCGTTTTTTTAATCAGAATTCTTAGCTTCGAATAAGAGAAGGTTCTTAGTTTTTTTTAATTAAAATTAAAAATTATCTCTTAAATAAGAGATATAAGAGCCGTCTCTTAACCGAAAAATATATAAAAAATAAATATCAAATCATGAGTTAAAAACTCCGGTTAAAAAACCGGAGATAATGATATCCTTAGATCAGATCAGTATTATCAATATGCAAATTCACTGAACAATATATACTAATACAAAAGATCTACAAATATGGTTACAAATTCTAACTGTCAAAATTTCTAGACATGACAGATTACAAATGTACAATGAGAGATCTACAGGCCTGCATCTAAACCCAAAAAGAACTGGAATCCAAATACATTGCCAAATGACAACAAAAAAATATAAAAACTCTAATTTTCTCTTTTTATTGCGTCAGCATTGCATCATCATATATAACCAAACCCACCAACTTGCCCCGAATACCCAAACCCGACCGAGTCAATACCATAACCATTTTGAGCAAAACCAAAGTCATCCGGGTTGTTAAACTCTTCCTCCATCTTCAGGTAGCCAGAAGAATTAAACTCGAGACTAGGAACAACATGACTCAGTCCAAGTTCTGGACCCGAGTTATGCTCAACATTGTCTACAAAACTACCCCAATTAAACCCCGACGTATCCGCTAAACCGTTGAATCCAGTTTTTTCTCCGGTTAGGTCCGGTCTAAGCGATGAGAACCGGTTTGGATTAGCATACTGGAAATTTCTGTTGTTGGTCTCATGATGTAATGAATCAAGAACGTCTTCAAAGTGAGAAGAAGACGACGTCGTTGATGATGTACCATTGTTGCTGAGTTCTCCATTACTCGTAATTACATTTTCGTAATCTTGTTTTTGTGCGCTTGACTGCTTCTTGTATATTCGACATAGAACCCAATCATCTAACTGCAAAATAATTAACAATATTTAATCAGGGATAAACAAAACATAAAGATATAAGTAATTCTCTTAAATAAGATTATTTTAAATTTTTATCAAAATATTTTTTTAACTCAAATTGTTTTTTTTTAATTAATATTTTATTTTTTTTAAAAAATTAAAACTTTAAGGGATAGAACTCTAAACCTTAAGTCTAGATTAGTTAATCATAAAATATAAGTATATATTTATTTTTTTAATAAAATATTTTGGTTATTTTTTTTTATGTGTTATTTTTGTGACAAAAACTTTTTTAAAACTACTGTAAGTTATTTTTCTAAAGGTATTCATAAAATAAAATATTCTAAAGGTATAACATTTTTTTTTTCTTTTTGGTAAAATGTTAAATATTTTTTTTTTTTTTTTTTTTTTTGCATTTTGTTTTGTTACCTTGGAGCTGCCGTCTCTACGAGAGGGTTCAAGGAGACGATACTCATGCATGATCCAATTGGTTTTGGTGCCTTTAGGTGCTTTACCGATGTAAAACACCAAAGCCTTCTTGATACCAACTCTCTTTCCTTCCGTCGAGATGATTTTATCCGTACCCGTAGCTTTCCAATAACCCGACCCGGCTACCCGGTTTGGTCTTGACCCGTTTGGGTACTTTCTATCTCTCGGACTAAAGAAATACCATTCTTTTTCTCCGAATAGTGCCTTATCTACAATCACATAACCAAACAATTAAAATTAAGAATATGTAACAAAAAAAAATAAAAAATTCAAGAACTTAAAAACTGAACCGGTTTGGTTTACTTACTTGGTAAGACCCAAGGATCGAATTTGTAGAGATCAATTTCAGCAATAAGCTGGAGGGAGAAATCGTAACCGGCTGCTTTTCTGCAGAGATATTGAACCATAAGCTCTTCGTCAGTCGGGTAAAACCGGAAACCCGGTGGTAAACTCAACTGGGCTAACGGGTCGGTTTCTTGGATACCCATTTTTACAATCTCCTCTCTTTTTCTTCTTCTTCTTCAACTTCTCTATGAGGAAACTATTGTTGCAGACAATATGTATTTTAATAGTATTATTATTATTCAAATATTATGAACGATAAGGTTTGGGTCATAAGCTACTTATATATATGGAATCCACCGCTGCGATTTAACGTGTGTACTGAAACTGGACCCCACTTTTGTGCTTATCTCTAAACACTTTTGAATCTTGACACGTGTGTCAGTTATATCGTCGTAATTTACGCAAATCCTTTTGGTTCATTGAACCTACGTGAGAGGATATTTGGCTCTTCCTCGTACTATTTGTATGTTAGGTTCTTTTGTCAGTAATAGTATTGATTTATTACTCATCCCGTTTTAAAAAAAAAAAATGTATATTCTAGAGTTTTCACATTTATCAAAAAATTATATAAAATTTTAATAAAAATAAATTATTTTTTGTATTTAATAATTTCCTATAATTTTTTACCAATCAAAATTCAGTAAACATAATTTTTTTTTTTTGAAATTTACAATTTATCATTATTACATATATTGAAAAGATAAAAGAGAAATTCCCTTAGATAACCCATTTTAGTTTGTTTGCACAAAAATAGTTTTTAAGGAAGAAAATGACCAAAATATTTTTTTTTTAAAAAACTAAAAAATTCATTTATATGCATTTATACCCCTAGGGTTAACTAATTTGGACTTTAGGGTTTAGAGTTAAGGGGTGCGTTTGGGGTTAGGGTTTCAAATTTCAAAAAAGAAATTAAAAAAATCAAAATTTCAAAAAAAAAAAGTCTATTTTGGTTATTTTATTTTTGAGGGCTATTTTTGTGATAAAAACTTAAAAAAGCTATTTAAGAGAATTGCCCAAAATAAAATATGAATCTTTTAGAAACAAATATTTTTTCTAAAACATGAATCATTTTGAAACGAAGGAAATAATATATATGGTTCACTAGTTTGACAAGTATTTACTATGCAAAAATAATAATTAAAAGGAAGCTAGTTTTTAGTTTGGGATTTTGGGGTATGAATTAACAACA
This sequence comes from Sinapis alba, assembly GCA_012274485.2. Lineage (NCBI taxonomy): Eukaryota > Viridiplantae > Streptophyta > Magnoliopsida > Brassicales > Brassicaceae > Sinapis > Sinapis alba. The sequence continues at coordinate 58,468 of MU106669.1, forward strand.
ACAATGTTCAAAAACTAATGTATTGTGAGAAAGATTTAGAATCTAATGTAAATTAATTGAGGTTTCCTTATGTATTACTACTTTACATATTTATTTAATGTAATTTTAAGTTATGGTGTAAAAGTGTATAGTTTTAGAAGAAATTGTTAAAAATACCATAAATTAAGTACAACATTTTAAAAATACATCAAATCAAAAATTTAATAATACTTGGGTTTAAATTTTAATAATTATTATTTAGGGTTTATTATTAAGGGAGTGAAGTTGGATTTATAAATGTTAAAAAAATTGTTTACTATATTTTTTATCATAAATTTAAGGTAATTATGAAAATAGTCAATCATTAATAATAAATTTAAAAAATGATATGAAAATTATGGTATAATTGAAATCTCCCTTAGTTTTAATATAATTTTCCAATTTCTTAAAAAGAATAGTTGTAATATATCTACCGTTCAGACCGACTAACAGGACGTTTAGGTCATAAAAGTTGTTGTTGTTTTCATTGATTTGACCAGTGTTAAACTGTCTACATAAACGACCAAGTTTTAGAACACAAAACTATATAATTTTAGCGAATATTATTGAACATAAACCATGTAATCTGTGAACCGGTAAAAGATGATGAGTAGAGAGATTTGATTACACGTTTTTTATGTTGACGCGTTCTATTGAAATGTATATATGCCAAATGTTGTAGTGTTCAGAATAAAGGTAGGACACATGTAAGTGAGTGAGTGGATGAGAGAACTTTGATTTTTGTTTTTGAAAAAAAAAGCGAAGTTGAGAGGACAACGAAACTGTTCAATGTATCTTAGACTTCAAGCATGTCCATCGAGGAGTTCTTAGAGAGGGATTCTTAACGGGATTTAATAACCGGTTCTTAACTTTAACAAATAAAAAGTTAAGAACCGGTTCTTAACTCCTTATTTAAAAACCGATTCTTAACTTTTTCTTTGTTAAAGTTAAGAATCGATTCTTAAATCCCGCTAAGAACTCCTCCCTAAGAACCACTGATGGATGGTTTAAGTATCAACATGGAAAGCGTTTTCCATACAGACAAAGCTACAACGTGACGACACGTGGCCACGTGTCTATGGTATTAGTTAGGCGCCATATTTGTCATTTGTCAAAAAGACGTTATAACGATTGACGATAAACAAAACACGAGTTTGATGTTGACTAAAGATTTTTTTTTGTTATTGTAACAAAATATATGATTTTTTGTTTCACTAATACTACAAGAAAAAATTATTTACTGTAGTTACTTAACTTTTTTTTTGAACTTTAATTATTTCCTTTAAAACATGATTATCCGAGTCTCTTGTACTATTTGCGGACTCCACTAATATGTGAAGTCTGTAAACAGTGCAAGAGACGGTTTCTAAAAACTTTTAAATAAGAACTGTCTCTTGCACTGTTTGCAGATTTCACTGACACGTGTCGACTCACGGTTGGTTTAATTTTTTTTTAATAAAAAAACAAAAAAAAATAAAATAAGAGACCCTTTTTGAAATCTATGAGTTAAAAATGCTCTTAGTTTCAATGTTTATCCGTATAATCAGATAGGAACTACAATGGTCGTCGTCTAATTCAATGTTCTTATTTTCTTTCGAAAATTTGATAGCATGGTATAAATCGATAATATTCCCAGAATATGCTATTTTAAAACATGCAGTATATAATTGACTAAGCGTTTTTTCTATATAACAACAAGATTCCGCATTTGGTTAAAATAATTTTTAAAACATGTTGGAATCGAAAATATATTTTCAAGAGATTGACCATAAGAACAAGAACATAAACCTTTTTGTCAAATATAGTAACATCTCCTTATGTAGATTTGTAGTATCAATGTTTATCTAAAATAGCTGATGAAACTATATTTTAGGAGCTATGGTTTGTAAGGGTCAATTGTGTAGTTTTTGATAAGCCATTTCCATCTATTTATTGTTTTCGATCGTCATTTTCATTTAAGTAATTTATTATTCATAAATAAATATGCATTACGAGTTTATTTTCAAAACTTATAATCAAACATATATATACGTCTTGGAGATCATAAATCTTCGAGCAAAGTTTAAGCATACATCACCAAACTAGGTTGAAATTTGAAATGAATATTGTCGTCATGGAATCCCTCTAGTGGAACTTAAATAATTTATTCCACTCAATACATTTCGTGCTAACAACCATTTGATGCTTTAGGTACTTTATTTTTTTGAACATACGTATCTTTATTTTGTTTTATTATCTATACTCCCCCGTTTCATATTATTTATCGTCGTAGAGAAAAAAATTCGTTTCAAAATAAGTGTTGTTTTAGAGTTTGAATGCAAAATTCATCAATAAGATTCTCCAATTTATTTTTATATTGGTTGAAATATGGTTAGATGTATAGATAATTATGTTTTTATTTTGGAAATATACAAATTATATGTTTTCTTAATATGTGTATATAAACCTAAAACGACAAGTAATATGAAACGGATGAATATTAGATTCTGATCCGTCCTTAAAAAAGGCAGATATATTTTTTGTTTAAATTTTATTTGGAAAATCAAAACTTTTATGTTCAAGTTTTTTTATGTAATCATATTTGTGTTTAATATTAATTTTATTTGACACAATAATCCCTTAAATAAATGAAATATATAGTTGAACATAACATTTATCAATAAGTCATGTTACTTTTTAATAGTATAGATATCTCGTTTTCGATTAGTGATTTATCATTTATCAAATGATAACGAATTACTCAAAGAATAATTATTATTTATTAATCGCTCTTGTTTTTTCTTCTTTGAATGTAGAGAACGTATAAAATTTTGGGCAGGAGAGAAAAATTCCAGAAAGTATTCATGTCATGGGATCCATATTGTTCGAGATGTCCTTACATAAAATGATATAGAAAATTTTAAAATTATAAAATGATGGAGTATTGTTTATATATCTTGTTAGGAAATATATATATTATTATAAAACATATGTTATCGTAATAATTTTTTGGAGAGTTAGTATACAATTTATGCAATTCCCAAATTCATATTAATCTTAATTTAAATGATGTCATAGGTATATTTTTTTATTCATAGGTATAATAAATTAAGAAGGTTAATTTTCATTTCTTTTAAGCTAAGATCTTATGTTTTAATGCAACTCTATAGGCTTTTGAATCTAAATTCAAGTCATCGATCGATCTTCTTATTCAAAATTTCATAGACTTTTGAATCTTTTTTCTTTTGTGGTACACAAAATTTAGCTATGCTACGTATTTTTTTTTAAAGATTAAAGGTGTTTTATAATTTGCAAAATATAATCTTCATGAGAATTGACTTCTTTGTTCATAAGAAGTTATCACAATCATCAGGAGAGATTTATTGCCGACCACAGCAACAGTCAACACCGTTGATGATGCGTTGGAGCCCAAACTCTATTCAAGATTAATTGTACAACACATGCATATATGTGTTATACAGAATCAAAGTGTGGAATTAACAAAATTGTTCAAATTCCACTTTTACATTGTCATGACTCATTCTTAACCAGAAAAATCCTATACCAAAAAATTATGTTTCTTAATTTTCTAAGCATCATTCAAATTCACCATCCAAACTTCATTGCGTACCCGGCCATGTCGCCCACAGCTTCTTATTCATTAGCAGAATTTAATAATTTTAACACTATTATTTACACGAAAGATTTGATTGCCATTGATTACGAATCCACAAAATCCGCAGATGCTTAATGAATCCCAAGTCTCAACTATAAGGACCAACAATGAAGAAACTAAAATATATCCCCATGAATAGAAAGATGATATTATACAGATTGATCTTGTAGATAAGGAAGTATACATTAAAAATAGTTGGTATAAAACTTTATGATTTTTAATGGATTGATGGGTCCAGAAATATTAGATACATTATTTTCTCTCTACATGTAGAACTGGAAGCTTTCATATGGTCGATGGAAAATATGAAAAAACTGCATCGACTTCGTGTAATGTTTGAACATTGGTTTCAATGATCTGTTTTTGCATCATACCTCGAAGAAATATGACGAATCAAGGAAAGTTTTCAAACTTTTGAAATCACACATGTTTTAAGGGCTTAGAACACAAAAACGGATATCTTGCATATGATGCTTGTACTCAACTATTTTATTTTATCTTCATAGATGCATAATCTTCTAGTTGGTTTGAGAGAATGTTAATAGAGTATATTTATACTGATGCCAAAAAAGATTGGTCAAACTTCTTAACCAAGTTAAAAGAAATTTTATAATATACTTTGGTTTTTAAATTTTTTTACACATTATTTCCAAAATAAAAATTGCTAATAGTAGACTAAAAATGGTATATATTTTTATTAATTTTTTTCTTCTAATTTGTTTTTTTTTTTCAGGCCATCTCATGTTTGAAAAATGAAATGATCTTTTCAACATTAAAAAAACACTGTCATTCAAGTTACTATACTGTATCTCAATTATTATATTGATTTTGAACGATGTATAAAATAACATGAAAATAATATAAAAAGTTGTTATGTATACTTACTTTATAAAATATCTTTGAAATGAATATGTTTCCCAAAAATGTATCTCAAAAATGTATCCCTCAAAAGTATCTTAATATGAATGAAGTTCAGATGGAAAAAAAATATGTAATCTTAATTTTTATTTTTATGAGTCAACATATAATTTTGTTTTATTCGAAAATACTCGTTTTAAAAAATCACTCCACATTGACAAAAAAAACTTTGTTGCATTGGGCTGCAAACTTGTGATTTTAAGTTATGATTTTTTACAACGTAATAGAACAGTTTCTGTTACTTCAGTAGTTTTAGATGGATAAAGATTCTGCTATCTCTGAAAAAATATAATCATACATTTGTTTGGTCACCATTATATATTCAGTTAACTTTCTCTCACTTTTGCTATTAACTAAACGTAACCACAAAAGTTTTTATTTTCTTTTTCTTTTTTGTTTTATTTTAAAATTTCTAAATCCAGAAAACGTCAAAAGCAATGATTTATGTTTTTGGTTATCTTTTTAATTTTTTGATTGTTTTTTTTATTTCTTTTTTTCTGGTTAAAAGTTTACATCTATTATTACTCATCTTTTTCTATGTGAAGATCCACTTTCATCAATCTTTTTTTAATCATATAATATATTCTTTTCCGACCGACAAAATCGGAGCATTCCATTTCTGCCGCAGTCTTTTTCTCCTTCGAGGAACAACATGCGGCGTTTGGCACCGTAGTTGTGGCTAACTCGATCATCAATAACATGCCTCGTCTCGAGGCTTCACTCTTCACCAGCCTCTGTTTGATATTTTAAGACGCCACCGACATTCCATCGCGTTTACAAATCATTATAGTTTTGTCCAACTTTTATATATTTCCATCTTAAATTTTTGTTTTTTTTACTTTTTTCTCAGTTGAACGCTAAAATTATAAACATGCAAATTCTTCTCAAATTAGGCACAAGTTTTTAGACTGTGAACTATATTATGCAAATATTTATGAAAAGTCAATAGAAATACCTTAATAAACGCAAATTAGGCACAATTTTTTTACATGTACTCATATGTTTGAGATACATGTTAAATGTACAATACGTTGTAAAGTTGCGTACATCCGTTAGTGTACATGTGTACATTAAAAGTTGGTGACGTACATGTGTACAATAAATATGGTAGTATACATATGTATAACACTGGAAAATTAGGTATATACAATTTAAAGATGAAATGGTAGCAGACTATAACTTTCGTATCATTACACAAAGTACTATGAAATTGATTTTCAAGTTAATTGTGAAAAGAAACATAATTTAATAACAAAATAAAACTTTGCTCAAAGTGCTTTTACCTTCTTCTCACACCAACATGAAACAAATATCTTAAAGAGTTTCAACTGTATTATTATGTAGATGTTTCAGCAAAAGAGATGCATGAATATACAAAGATTAATAGCTGATTTAAAAATCATTGATGTTAATTACTTTGTTGGAACTTTGTTAGAACTTTGGTGGAACATGTTTGCTTTGTTAATATAGATGGTGGTTTAATGATATATCATGATTATAATAGTTTATCTATGTTAATTTAGGATGCTTTTAGAGATTCTAATGCATATATGTGTTCTATTGCACAATCTAAAATTCTGGGGAAAAATTAAAGAAAAATTTGCACATTTTAAGATCTAGGGGCCAAATTATAAAGAAGCAAAAAAATTAAAGACCAAAAATGCAATTATCAAAATTTTGGCCATTGTTACTGAGTTTCAATTTAGAACATTATAATGGAGAACGACATATTGAGTTTAGTTGTGGCTCGTCGACGATCAGGGAAGAGAAGTATAAATGGACGGTGAGACTGTGTACCTAAGATAGAGATGATGTAATTGAGGGTTTGACGGATGCAGATGAGTTGTGGTGTAGATGAAGTCGACATAGACGCTGTGAGATGGCGACGAAGATGGCCACAAATAGAGCAATGAGACATGTGAGCGTATGAAGAACACCATGGTGGTTTAAAGTTTGACAAAGATGTGAAGTTGTGGAGGAGTTACGGTGCTTCCGCGGTGAATAAGGAAGACAAAGACGTCGCAGTGAAGGAGAGACTCGCAAACAATTACCAATCATGAATCTATGTTGTTTCAAGGTTGTGGTTTACAATATATTTGAGTTTGTCTATGTTTTATACGACTATGGCAAAATAAAAAAAAATACTGAAAGAGAAAAAAAAAATTATATTAAATACATTAAAAATGAATATTTTATTATTTAGTTAAGTTTTAAATTGTTTCATGAATTAGAATAAGTAAAATATGTATTAAAAAAAAAAGATAAAGTGTATAAAAAGCATAAACTGTCTTATAATGTTATTAAGAACTTAAAACTAACTTATATTATATTTAAAGGTGTGCACGTAATAAAATAATTGAAGACTATTCTTGAAAAATAAAATAAAGTAAAAGGTGAGTGGGATATTCTGGTAATCATTTTTAGGCTAAGTTTTATCAGCTTCTTTAGTTATATTATATTTAAAGGTGTGTACTTAATAATAAAATATCTATTTCTTGGAACTATTCAGTTTATTTGGATTTGATAAAATTCGTGTATACTTTAGTCGCAGAAAGGGTTGATCCGCTTTGTTTCAACTTTCTTGAGTCCGGTTTAGACACAGAAAGGGTTGATCCGGTTTATAAGATTAAAAAATAAAAACAGTGGAAATTTCATGTGTTGTTCAGCCCAAAACTATCTTCGGCCCATTAAAAATCTTCCAATTAACTAGCATGTCGAAAACAAACAAAGATCAGTTTTGGTAATAGAAAGAAAGAATGTTTTTAAGCAAAAAAAAGAAAGAATGTTATTTATTTATTTATTTCTTGAGCTTACAAAGCAATAACTTGCCACACATACAAAAACTACATAGAATAATGGAGATAAGAAATCCTCATTACAAAAATGTTATTGTCTCTTCTGTTAACTATGGATAAATTGGAAAATATATATGCATGAATGAAATGAATTAAATTAATTAGTTAATCAAATAAAATATATATGTGAGAGAATTTTCTGATCATTTGGAGTTAATTAAAGTTCGTCCAACACCTAAACATCTTCATCTTCAGCCTCTAACTCCACCAACCTCTCAACGATAACATCCGATGCAACTGTAACAACCTCTGATAAATTCCTAAAATGAGCAAAAAAAAAAATTATAAGTTAGATAAGAAATTTTATGAAAACATTTGTTTATATATATATAAATGGAAACTCAAACTTACCCTTTACAGGAATCAAACGTAAGCCCAACGATATCTTTAGCTTCTTGAAGAGCCCATCTAAACCGTTGGATCTCATCATCAGAACATGTCACCCTCTCAATCATAACATCGAGTTGTGAAGGTTTGATGTCAAAAAAAATGGGTATGACCCTTTTCTTGGACTCCATTATAAGAGCAAGCTCGTGCAAGCAGAAGTAAGAATCGCAATAGTTGGGAGAGAAGACGGTCACAGCGACTTTAGAAGTGAGAATCGCACGGTTGATATGATCAAAAAGCTTGTCTCCAGGCTTCATGTTCTTGCTGTCCAAGAATGGACGTATGTTACGGGCATTGAGATTGTCGTAAAGCAAAGTCGCAATGTTTCTCTTCGTGTCGGTTCCTCTATGGTTGATGAACACATCATGCAAAGCTTTGGGTTTGGTTAATGATGATGAAGAAGAAAGAAGATCAAGAAAGAGTCTGTTGTTTAGCTGAATGGATTTGGATTGCTTCATGAAGTCAAAAACCTTAGAGATCATGATTTTTTTTTGTTTTGTTTTTGATGATGAGATTAGATAGAATAGAGAGGCTTTGTGGCGTGTGTTTGTATGTGTTACTATGTATGTATGTGTATTCGTGTGTATATATAGTGTTTGAAGTATAATTGTCGTGATATAATGGGCTTGAATCGGAGAAGAAGACAAGAAGAGAAGTGGTGGATTTTGAACAGCATTAAGAGGAATGTTTACTAGACGTTGTCCGCGTCAACAGAACTAGTTCTTCTGACTAACCCATTTTGTTATTTATATAATGTATTTATAGCATGGCATATAGTTTCTTTCTAGCTACTATAAATTATTTTGGACACTAAATATGTAATAACCACTACTGTATAATTTACTAATGTGCGAATATATTATCATCATAAAGCGTAGAAAATATTTTTACAATACCCAATATATACTATCAATAAGATTTTTTCATATAAACTTGAAATAGTTAGAATGTAGGTAAATAAACTTCTTATTTCTTGACAAGAAGGTTCTTATTTCTTTGTCTTTTCAATTAATCATTTAAATTATTAGATTATGTATATACTACTGTTTCAAAAATATTAAATTGGTACCAGTCAGTCACAAAATATAGGACACAATCATAATTTTTGTGTTTGACCATTGTCTCATGCATGTGGCCATTATATTGAGACATTCAGTTTTTAACAGAGAATAGCCTATTAGCTATTAAAAAAAAATCGAAAGTATATTTCAAAATACTAAGTATCATGTATATGTTCTATATTTGATAAAGTACTGGACAATTTAAAGTCTACATCAATGGACAAATTGGATGCAACAGTTTAATGTTCTAATTTGTGTATGCTAGGCTTGGGACGGATCTGGATATTCGGGAAATTTTGGATACCCAAATCCGGATCTGGATTCGGATCCGTCAGATCCGTAATTTTTTTAAAAAAATTTGGATATCCGTCTAGGTATTATGATATCCGCGAGTATCCAGATCCGGATTCGTAAAAATACAAAAAAAAAATATATATTACATAAATTATATATTTTTACAAACTTTAAGAATTTATTTATACATATAATATTATTAGAATTAAAATATAATATTACAAACTAATTTTATGTACAAATATTAATAAATTAACTATAATTATTAAAAAAAATATTTTTTTCAATTTTTTTTTTGATCCGGATCCGGACCTAAAAATCAAGATATCCGGATTCGGCGGATCCGTCTTTTCACTATTCAGATTTGGATTCAGACTGCTTGGATATCTTAAATTTTGGATTGGATCGGATCGGATCTTGGATCCCGGATAATAATTCCAGACCTAGTGTATACTAACTTGAAAACTAATAATTTAATATTCAAAATATAAGTGAAATTATATTGGACTTGTTTGAATGTAAGTTATAAGAAGAAAGAAGAAAAAATATATAATGTGAAACTATTGTAGTCGTTGAAATGAGTTTGACCGTTTCCCGTCAAAGAAGCTAACGATGTTTCTTGACATTTCTTTTTCCTCTTCTCTATGAGTTAAAAGAGTAAAAGACATACTTTCTTTATCATGTTATTTCTGTCTCTTTATATCAAAAGTATCGATCACACATATGGATGGCTACGTACGTTTAGAGAGCGTGAAATTGAGTTTGGATCTTTATAAGGGCAAGTGGAGTTCATTTGAGTATGAGAGTTCGACTTGAATTTCACGCAAACAGTTGAGAAAATAGCCAATAAGTCCTTTGAAAAAAAGATATTGGTAGTTTAAAAAGATTAATAGCCTATGATTTTTAAACTCATTTATGAAATTAGCTAAGATTAATTATTGTAGTTCATTGACCTATTAACTAAAATGTTTGGTTTGTTAATTAATTATTGAAGTTCATTTGGCAGTGATCTAAAAATTGGTTTAGAACGTCTAGGCGTACACCTAAACTAGGAAATCAGGTCTACCTAAAATTCTTCAAAAAAAAAAATAAGTTAAAAGAAAATTGGTCTAGATGTTCAAAAAAATCAATGTAGACACACTCTTAAATAATAATTCATTATAAATCGCTTAATCACCCTCTTCCTGTTTCTTCAACATTGATATTTACACATAAAATATTCAAAAAACTATATAAAATACATGAGAAAAACTATTAATTATTAAATGATGTTATTAGTACCAGTAATATATTCTAATAGCCAAAAATGTATTGGACTTAAAAAATTTAATGGTCTGCTTATAAATCAGGTATTTTTTTTATTTCTTCTCATAATTTATCATAAAAATCAAACATTGGTAGCCGAATCAAAGAAAGATTGATCTCTTTTGTGCATACATTCATTCACAGCGGTCTTACAACATAGTAAAAGTGTAAAACCTTTAATGTCATTTCTTATATGCATTTTTTACCCACAGATTGAATGGTTTTAGGCTTTTAGCTCGAAATTTATAGCTATACATGACACTAGGGGATATATTTTATTAGTGAAATTATTATTTTCTTAAAAAAAAAAAATAGATTTTATATTTTGTTATATATTTTTCATTTCCGTTATTTTAGTTATTTAGCCCGACAAAGGTTACATATTTTCCACAAATACGCAGAGAATCAAGTCACGATGGAGACAAGAAAACATTTTCTTATTTGATTGTTTTTTTTATAATCACAAAACGCATGGGTCAGTTGAATAGGTGCAATCGTTTAATAAAAACAAAAATGAGCAACTTTCACAGAACTTCTTTATCTACAAGACGGTAAGAGAATGGATCAAGACTTGTCCTTTGAATTGAAGACAGAAAACTGGCTACCAAAACAAATGAATACAAAGAAAGTTTTGGACCAAACTCACTTAAAGCCCATGTAGTATGCTGAATACTGTTCGGATATGTAACCATTTTAGTATGGGCCGACCAAAGCTCAAATGTTAACAATCATCGTGTTTACTCTATAGTTAAATTTAAATATTATTAGCATCCACTAATCAAATCGCTTATACTCTCTCAATTTCTAAATAATCTATATTCTAACAAAAAAAAAAAACTTTCAAAAAGTTACAGTTTTTCCTTTTTCAATACAGTTTTTAGTAGATAATAATGATAAATTGTAAACTTCAAAAAAATTAATTATATTTATTAAATTTTGATTGGTTAAAAGTTAAGGAAAATAGTTAATCACAAAAAATTATATATTTAATGCTAAAATTTAATACTCTTTCCTTTTCATATTAATTGTCGTTGTAGGAAAAAAATTTTGTTTCAAAATAAGTGTCGTTTTAGAGATTCAATGCAAAATTCATTAATAAGATTCTCCATTTTATTTTTTATTGGTTGAAATATGATTAGATGTATAGGTAATTGTATTTTTATTTTGGAAATATACAAAATTATATGTTTTCTTAATATGTGTTCATAAACCTAGAACGACAAGTAATATGAAACAGAGAAAATATGTTTTATTAAAATGTGTAAAAACCTAAACATGTAACATTTTGAAACCTATTTATAATAAGCTCCGACCATGTGATATCTAGCGATTCATCTGACACAACTTTGACTTGCAATAGTCTAAGGGAGATCACCGGTGACCCGGAACTACTATATTATTGATCAATACAATCCGGCGAGGGAGGATGGAAGAAAACCGTAGCCTAACCGGTTAAATAGGATTCCAATTTAAACGATGAACATTTATTTACATGGCCAGACCACGAGATCAACCGTTAGATCTAAAGCATTCAATTCTATCTTCATCAAGACCGTGACTGTTAACGAACGCATTCAATTCTTCTAAGTTCTAACCATTAACCCTTTAATCTTTCATTAACTTCTTTTATTTACGTTGATTTTCTCACAAAACCATTTCAACAGTTAATAACTATAACAGCTTTAGTTATTAAACAAGGCATGATCCCTTTAATTAACCCGTAGATTATGCAAAGGAAACCACACCTGCACCACGTGCAGTGGTCCTGATTCTTATCTTTAGGGCATCTCTAACCCAACTTCATTTTTTCCTCCATTTTGGAGTAAAAGTGAATATGGAGTAAACATTGCTCCAACCCTACTCCATTTTTCACTCCATAATGGAGTTTACTCCATAAATGGAGTAATCTATTTTTTGTTTGTTCATCACTCCATAACTGGAGTGAGAAATGAAGTGGGGTTGGAGCAATTTTACTCCATAATCATTTTTACTCTATTTTGGAGGAAAAAATAGAGTTTTACATTGGAGATGCTCTTATTAACACTAAATACCGTAGACTAGCTTTAAAAAATAAAAATATTTTTTTAATATAGCACATTACAAAAAAATCTAAAACACTAACTCTATCTATTTTAAAATAATACATATTTTAGAAAATATTATTTCAAAATATATATTTTATACGTTTTCATTAGTTTTATCAGATAACAGGATAAATTATAGAATTCATAAAAAATTTGTTTACTGGATTTTAATTAACTAAAAGTCATGAAAAAATATTTATTTACAAAATAATACAGTTATAATTAAAATTAAATATTTTAGGTGTAAAAAATCTAATACAGACATCATTTTAAAATAATATTTAGGTTTGAATTTAGTATTTAAAAGATGAAGTTAGGATAAAATCTTAGAGTTTTGTAATAATTTAATAATTTTATTTTTAATTATTGTTATTTGAAAAAAAAAATCATGCTATTTTTATTTTAAATTTTCTTATATGGTAGTTGTACTAATGATTTGCTGGTGTCATAAAAAATGAATCAGCATTGTCTTATTCTAGAGTTATTAATTTAAAAAATAAGTAAAAATAATAATTTGGTGAGATACACAAGTCATTTCATTTTCTTTATTCAGTCACGACATTTTCGTCTAATAGATTTTTCTGACTTATTTAAAGAGAACGAAACAGCTCCCAGGGAAAGAGAAAATATCACAAGACAATCTGCTCTGCTACCATGGCTTCAAAGCTGGTGATTATCATTGTCTTCATTCTAGATCTAATCGCTGTCGGTTTAGCCATTGCCGCTGAGCAAAGAAGAAGCGTCGTAAGTAGTTTTGTCTCAAAAATCTCTGTCGGTGCGAACCCTTGTAGTGAACTTTTTTTCAGATCTGGTTCAAAAAAAATCATTGTATATGTGTTTGATTCATAACGTCTCTCTCATTGGTTATTGAAAGTCAAGATCTTTGTATGTAATTGTACCTCACTGCATTGTAATGGCTCAAGATTTATAAGTTTCTTTGTTTGGTTTGCAGGGTAAGGTTGTACCAGACAAGGAGAAGGTGTATGAGTATTGTGAGTATGGCTCAGACATAGCTACAAGTTATGGAGCTGGTGCTTTTGTCCTTCTCTTGACTAGTCAAGTCATTATCATGGTGGCTAGTCGCTGTTTCTGCTGTGGGAAGGCTCTTAACCCTGGTGGTTCAAGAGCTTGTGCCATCATGCTCTTCCTCATTTGCTGGTACTGTTAACAATCTCAATCACTACTACATCATTATGTTTCATGAGTTTTGAGTCTTGACCCCATCGTTTACAGGGTGTTTTTCTTGATTGCTGAGATATGTTTGCTTGCGGCATCAATCAGAAACGCGTACCACACTAAGTACAGGAAGATGTGGAACATTGATGACCCTCCTAGCTGTGAAGTCATCCGTAAAGGAGTGTTTGCTGCTGGTGCTTCGTTTGCACTCTTCACTGCTATCGTCTCTCAGTTCTACTACGTCTGCTACTCTCGTGCCAGAGATGATTACAAGAACCCACCTTACTAGATGAGAATTCCACTCCCTGGAACAGTTTATCCCTTCACTGATTCACTAGGATGTTGTTTCCTTTTAAGCTTTTGATTATCATAACATTACCTTTGGTTTTGGGTTTTATGTATAAATACTTATATAACATATTCAGTATCTAAGGTTGTTGTTACAGTGACTTTTTTTTAAAGCTCATAACCTGGAAAGAGAGCTTGAGTTGGCTCATTCATGTCAAGAAACATGTAAGCCATTCCTCCTATACCTTCAAAGAGAGAGAATGGTCTATCTCCTCCATGCATTTTCCCTTCTGAGATTAGCTTCTGAGATTTATCAAGTAGGAAAGATGCAAAAGCTTTAGCTCTGTACAAGTACTCTTGCTTTCCTGTTAACCTGTAAAGAGAAAGAAACACATAGGTGTTTCCACTGACGCCGTGACAGATCCCTACTCGTTTAAGCAACCCACGGTTCCACACCACTTCTCCTGCTTCCATCGCCGCCTCTACAAACTCATCTGTCCTAAAAACCTGAACAAGACGATCAGTTTACAAGATAGAGAGTATATATATTGATGAGTTTATCTACCTGAGCGGCCTTTACAAGTGTGAAAGCAACACCAGGAGCACCGTGACACCAGTGAACTAGACGATCTGATTCACTTCCTTCGCTAGATGGGTAGTTTCCGCTTGGGAAACGGTGTTGAATCATGTAGCTTAGTGTTCCTTTAACATCTTCCATCTCATCTGGTTCAAGGTCCACATGCATAAGGACATGCATGATCCCAGCTAAACCGTGAGCAGCTCCCCAATACTTCTTCCCGTGCCACTCAAACATTAATGGACACTTTCCTCTTTCCCCTAGTTGTCTTCCTGCCCTGAAGATCTCCCCAACCACAGGTCTCTAAAAGAAACAATGAGATGCATTGTACACTAATTTAGAACCAAAAGAAGGTTTAAAACTCTGTTACCATTCTTGCTGATGAGACACTGTCTTTCCCGATATGCTTATTCAAGAACAAGCATGCCCACAAGTATCCTGCTCTACCATACAACAGCTCGTATGGCAAATTACTAGGAAGCCTAATCTGTTATATGAAAATTCAAGTTGCATTGCTAGAGTCAATGTATCAAGTAAGCATGAACATTCGGTTTTTGATTGAAATATGGGTAAGCCTATTAGCACCAAGCACAAAAGAAAGTGGAAAAATTACCTCATGGAAACGTGTTAAGTAACGATCCTGTAACTGGCTATCATCAATGAGCTTTGCAGCAACAGCACCAAGAGCACATACACCAGCATGGCCACATATGAATGTCACACGCCTGATAAAGAAACCACACTCATCATGCATACACCATATCTTTTAACTAAATAGAAATGGGCTATTAATAGAAAGCCCATTACTCAGAATCTCTTGAAGCTGCGTAACACGCCTCAACAATCTCTAAGCATAGCTTCAGATCGTTTTCATTTCTTGTGACTTGATATGATTTGAACAAGAGATAAGCTGTCCCGAGAACACCAGTGTAGAGGTTAAAGTCTCGAACACGTTTTCCAGATTGTTCCCATGTCTCAGATACTACCTGAAAAGACCAAACCAAAGCAAACTCACAAAGTCTATGATCAAGCTAATGAGACATATTCTAGATTCAGACATGATCAAACCAGATAAACCCAAATCTTGCTGTCTTAAGCTAATCAGTTTATAGGTATACTAATCAGCTCCCTAAGACTCTAAAAACGCTATAAGATAGAGTTTACTGTATCTTTGAGGCTTAAGGCATATCTCTGAAGCTTCTCGGAGAGTGATCGGTAGGGAAGTGAGAGCAGTTTTGTCAACGAATCTTTATCTGCGGAGACGGTATCGTCTTCTCCGGCTTCTTCCGGTAGAAACTCAGGCATCTCATTTCGGAAGAATCGTTCTCCCATCTCTCTCTCTCTCTTTAAGCGGTTGCAGTGGAGAATCTCGAAGAAACGACGAAGTGACACATCGTTACAGTTTATAATTTCAAAAAAGCAGATAAACTAAACGTTAATGGGTCTTAAATAGTTGGCCCAATAAGGCCTACCTATATTGTTATTCGGTTCACCTAGGCCTTAACTTGAGAAATTCTCTCAAGTCTTTTTTTTAGTTTGTTTGTCACAAAAATAGTTTTTAAAGAAGAAAATAACTAAAATATTTTTTTAGAAGCTAGAAAATGCATTTATAACTATAGGATTAACTAATTTGGATTTTAGGGTTTAGAGTTAAGGGGTGGGTTTAGGGTTAGGATTTCAAATTTCAAAAAAAAAAATTAAAAAAATCAAAATTAAAAAAAGAAAAAAATCTATTTTGGTCATTTTATTTTCTGAAGACTATTTTTGTGACAAAAACTTAAACATGACTATTTAAGAGAATTGCCCCTTAACTTAAGGGAGCTAAAACTTTTGGTTCAAATTTGTTCCTCGTTCGAATTTGTTTAATTTTTTTTTATCAATAATTTTTTTTTATCGATTTATAAAGAGCCAAAATTATCCAAATTTTAAATTGAATTAACCGAAATAATTGAATTTAATGAATATTATCCAAATTTTAATCAAATTAAACTAAATGATGAATGATCAGAGTCCACCAAATTGAATCAGGAAAAAAACATTTTATTATTCCTTTATAAATTTCGTTTTGACATTTTTCCACATATTAGAAAGATGATTGAAATATATTTAAATTATTATTAATTATATCTATTTGATCAATAATATTTGAAATAAATAAAATTATTTATAAAATCAATATATTTTGTAATTAAATTTAAGTTGAAAATAAATATAATTTGTATTAAAATTGTAAAGTGATATTTTTTATGTAAGAAGAAAAAAATGATACAATAACAGTTATTACGAAACGAGTATGTTTGTTATTTTACATAAAACAGAAATCACATCAAAGATCAAAAGCAACTCTTCTTCGTCCTTTCATTAACTAGAGTTTGCCAAAGACCAATTAGCTTCACTTCCTCTCCTCGGAATGGTATTGATCTTGGAGCAAGCATCCACTTTAAAGTTAGCTCCACATATAACTCCTTCACTATCAATCCTCTGCATCGCCTTCATCTTATTCTTCGGATGCTCAAAACTCATCAAACCACTCTCACTATGAAACATACAACCTGCAAAAAAAAAAAAAAAACATTACACTTCCATCTTCAAATCATTAGATAAGTTTTGTCGGAACGTAATCTGTTATGCTCTTACCTGTCGGAAAAGGAGCGAATGACTTAGCACAACCTTGCTTAATGATCTTGATATCATCAGACATAACAACAGACCCATCTGCAGCTATTCCCCAATACAAACTCTCAGCTCCATCAGATCCTAGAGCTGCGAAAACAGAGGAGGTTTGAGCATCGTAGACGACAAAGGCGAAACTTCCGTCGAGACCTCTAAGAACTTGATCAGCTGGATAAGGACCACGGTCACGTAGTGTTCGGTAAGCTTCGATCACAAACATGGCTTCGTTTGAGGATTTTCCAGATAAACCGTATTGTTTGTTTAAGTCGCATAGGTTGTTCAATGTCCCAAGAAACACACAGTAGATTCCATCGATGCCACTAAACATCCTGAAAAAGACCAAACACGTTAACAATTGATTTTCCGACAAGAAACATAGTTCAGAGAGATGTGTCTTATTAATACCCTGGAGAGCAAGAAACATAGTTTAGACTTTAGAGAAATGTGTTTATTAGTATTCCTTGACGGCAAGAAATATAGTTTTTGATTTTAGAAAAAAAAAATTGTCTAGGATATTCATTTTTTAGTTTATTTTCATACAAATAATTTTTAAGTAGAATAATGATCAAAATGTTTTATTAACTAATCTAGACTTATGGTTTAGAGTTTAACGGTGAGATTTTAGGATGCGTTTCAAATATTAAAATATAAAAAATAAATATTAAAGTTTTCAAAATAAAAAATACTATTTGATCATTTTTTAAAGTTACTTTTACTCCCTCTATTTTTTAAAGAATATTATTTTGATATTTTCAAACATATTAAGAAAATGATTAAAATGTATTAATATTTTTAATAATGGTAGTTATTTAACCAATAGTGTTTTAGATAAATAAAAATATTTATAAAACTAATGCATTTTACAGTAAATATTAAGCTAAAAATATTAATAAATTGCATTGAAAATTGAAAACGATACTCTTTATAAAACAAAAACAAAACCTCAAAACGACACTTTTTGCAAAACAGAGGGAGTATATGATAAAAATTTATAAATGCTATTTGAGAGACTCTTAGAGGAATGTGTTTATTATTATACCTTGGACGGTGAGAGCTTTCTTGGCGGACGAAAGCGAGGACGGCAGAGTCGGCGAAGTTCATGGAGAAAGAAGAGTCAGGATGGGTTGAAAGGAAGTCAGAGAGGGTTTCTCCGGGAAGTTTTGGGGTTTTGCCGGTGAGATTTGACGCCGGGCTGTTTAGTTCTTCCGGTGGATGAGCAAAAGTCTTTTGAAAAATAGCCAACATTTTCTCTTCTTCTTGAATCTTCTGTTTTTCTTTGTGTGTATGAGATGAATGTGATTGAAGTGGACTTTTATAGGTTGGTTTGGTTTGTGTAATTTTGACATTTCACGAAAATTGAGAAATCTGACGTGGAAATGACTCATGATTTGTTTAGATAAGACTTCTCTTATAGATCTTGATGTCTGTTGTCCAAAAAAAAAAAAAAGATCTTGATGTCTTCTTATCCATTTCTTTATCTTTTTACAGAGTATCAATTACTAATTATTCCCTTTTCTTGTTTCTTGCCACTCGAGTTTTTGTTAATGGCCAACAAGAATCCAATGGTACGCTCATCAAGAATAACTTTTTCCCTTTACTTTTGTAGGTTACTGAATCAACATTGTCTCAACATTTTTTATCAAATTATTTGTCAATAGAAATAGTATATATATAAATCAATCCCTTAAATCATATATCTCAAGTGGGATGAAATCAATTCCAAAGAAAATAAGTAAAATACAAAGAAACACATTCTTCTACAATTTTGCTAAAGCTAAAGAAAATTCAATTATTTTATTTAATATCATATCATATTTATTTTATTTTATTAATTTTTGTTTTATCAGTACTATTTGTTTTGTATGGTAATTTAGTAATTTACTATCAAAGTTATACGACTAACTGGGCGAAATACTTCAATTTTATTAGAAAAAAATTCCACCATAAACATAATAAATCTAAAAGGTTCGCATAATTGTAGATATGAAATGCATAAATAAGATATACTTTTTGTTAATAAAACGGTAATATTTTCACAATCAAGAATCAATTTTCAAAAGCGAGAGGAACACCAATCCGAATAACAGTGGTATGAACATATTAGTAGATCTCGTGGATAAAAATGCGCCGAAAGTGGTGGTGAGCTTGACTTCCTTCCAGGTTTTGAGACTCTCTAGATCGAGAGTGGTGGTGAATCCAACCTTAGTAGATATTGTGACGGCAGTGACGAGTGCTTGCTCGGTTTGGGAGGTATTTCAAGCGTTGCATAACATTGTGTACAAGCCCGGCTTGTTCGTGGTAAGTACCTGAAACACTCCTCTATTGTTCGTCGAGCCTCATAGACGGTATCGGTTACAAGCTTCATTGAGTTCATCGGATGCTAGCTACTCCGGACATGATATGAAAAATCCCGGCATCCGAGGTTCAACCTCACTTTCCCGTGACCCTCGTCAAGGGTTGAGAACGGATTTCAACTCCTAATGACTCTGAAAATGACTAGTGGAATGTGCCGGGTTTAGTGGACGTCAAGCGAAACTAGTTTTTATTATGACTAAATTGGACTATTTTGTTCAAAGCAGATTTGTAACCGGAACTGATTTTCCAATTAAGCGGGTGTATATATATATTAAAAAAACATAAAAAAACGCCGAGAAGGATAATGAGTTGATCCGTTTGAAGCGAGAGGCTAAGTATAAAGGAGGGTTCTACGTTGATCCAGAGGCAAAGCTACCCTTTACCATTCGTATCCGTGGTGTCAATGCCATCGACCCAAAAACAAAGAAAATTCTACGGCTCTTGCGTTTAACATCTGGGCACATGATATGTTAGAAAAAAAAATCTTAAGATTTTTGTGATTTCATGTGACTCCTTCCTTTCTTAGTGGATCCGCCACTAGTACTATCTAATAGGACTTTTCTTAGTGGATCCGCCACTAGTACTATCTAACATTAGTCCTATGATCGGGAACATAATTTAGAAGAGTTTCTCTCATTATTTAAATAATCTCTATTATGACATCAAGCATCTATAGCTTTTCCAATGGCTTATCATATTAAAACACCAAACAAAATCTCATTATATAAAATATATTTGCCAGTTTTATTATCTCAGTAAATTTAAGTAGAAGTAGCAAAGACACAATAATACATATAAATTGACGTTACAAATTCAAGGCGGCATCAAAGTATGAGGGAGTTGGGTGGGGGGATCCGGATATACTTGATTGGAATATTAAGTCATTTATTTTAGACCAGTCGGACTAGGACTGGGGGAAGGAGACTCGGACTCGGACTCGGCGGTATAGAATATGTTCTCACTGAATAGTAGGTCATGTACTGCACCCCAATAGAAACCGCTTTCTAGACGCTTTATTTCTTTTCCACCTTTGAAGACAATGAGGGTCGGAACATTGACAACCTTGTAGAGTCTTGTAAAGAATGGCTTCTCCAAAATGTCGGCTTTATAGAATATAATGCGGTCTCCATAGGTTTTGCCCAGTTGGGTTACTTGTTCCTCTACTACATCGCAGGGAACACCGCACAACGAGGATGTTAACGTGAGCAATATGGGTTGTTGAGCATCCATCAGAAAGCGTTCCCATTTAACTTCTTCACTTTGCACTTCCCCTACGTACGTACACACATCGAATCAATACATTATCAAACAAAGAGGAGATTATTGATCATAATTAATCTATGTGAGATGGTTAATTGTTTGAGCATCAACAACAATGGAGTGTTCTTTCCTAGTACTCATAAAAAAATATTAATATAAAATGATAAAATAAGAGAGAAAATAAAAGATTTAGATTTAAAAACATGTTCTTATGTTTTAAGAACACTTCTCTCCTCTTTGTCTTATTTTGATTGTTTCATAAAATCTAAAAAAATATAAAAATTATTCATAACTAAAATAATATTTTTGAGAGTTTTGTGGAAGAGCTCTCCATTGCTAGCAAGATGCTGCTATTATACCTTGACAAAAGCCACTACTAACCAAGTACATTAGCATTACTACCAAACCGTACAAAACTCTTTTCTCCATTGATCACTTTTCTCTGATCACTCTCTCTCTTTATCTTGTTTTATTTAAGGATGTCTGGTTTAAAGCCTATGTTGTCTCGTTTTATAGGCTTCAGAAGGTCAGCGATTATACAATTACCCAATAACTTATGATCCAATCAAACACCACTCCTTTTTTTTTCTTTCCTACGCTAGATGTCCTACTAACGTGAATTTCATTATGTATTATTCTCAATCAATAAAATAAAGGACAAATGCCTTAGATATCCCAAAAAATTATGACAAAAATAATACATAAGCAAAAAAAATTCCAAATATCATGATTAAAGGGTAAATGACTCAAAATTCTAAATTCTTACCCTAACTCCATCCCCTAAATTATAAACTAGACTCCTAAATCTTAATCATTAAAACCAAAAAAAAAAAAAAATTCCAAACATTTTTTTTTTTTTTTCTGGGTTATTTTGTACTAAGAATTTGTTTTACTGCTATTTTAGAACATTTCTTTAAAATAAACGAAGTGTAATTTAAAAATATTATGTGAATATTTAACTTTGTATAAAACCTTAGCACTGATTACATAATTGTATTACATTGGATATTAGTTTTCTATGTTTGTTTAAATTACTTATATATATAGTTTTATTTGTTTGTTTACATTACTAATATATATATATATATATATATATGTATATAATTTTAAGAGTTATTGAATTGAAGTGCCTACATTTCAGGAGTATCTAAAAACTAAAAGAATGATCACTTGATCTTTTGCAAAAAAAGAAGAAGAAAGATCACTTGATTTGAGTTAAAATATTAAATATAGTTTTCTTAAAATACTAGCTAGACATTCATAAAAACATGAATGTTAAAACTAAGTACGTAAATTTTCAATATGGCTTTCTGAAGAATCTATTATACAGTCTATGGAATTAAAAGTTAAAATACATCAATGTTTTTTTTGTTTTTTTGTTTTTTTAAGATTTTTTTTTAATATTACTCTACCGTTCAAATAAAAAGGCATCTCCTTTCCGTTTTATATAAGCATGCATGATTTACGTTAACCAATTAATGACAAATAATCAAATACCATATCTTATACATACAACAGTACTGCTCTACTTTATGTAAAGTAAATATTATACGTGAATGTTAAGAGATTCCTCACTTCTATATTACACTAAATAATTTCATCAATTTGGACATCTAACTTTCATCTGGACAAAATTGTAAGATTGGTTCATACCAAATATGAATTGCAAATACTCCGACCGTTTCATATAAGTGTCCTTGTATTAGAAAATTTCCGTTTTAAAATAAATGTTGTTTAATTTTTTATTTTTATATATCCTTTTTATATAACTTTTTATATTTTTTTATTTATTTTTCTATTAATTGAAATAAAATTAAATATATAAAAAGTGATTTTTTATTTAGATAATATACAAAATTAAGTATTTTCTTGATTTTTGTATGCAAATCTAAAATAATATTTAAAATGAAACGAAAAGATTATATATTAAGAATTATAGATTACGAACAAACTTTTGACCCGATTTAGATAACCAAATTGATAGCATAGAATCTAGAAACACAAAATATATCCGTTACATTCCAGCAGTTCATAGTAGTTACAGTTTTGTGTTGTTGTCTTGAAATTCTCAAGATAGAAAAAAATATATTAAAAATTCATTACATCACAGATGAATTGTGAAAGCGTGTCAGTTTATCATGTTAACCATTGGCACTGGACATAAAATCCCAAGAACAGAATCCAATCCAAAAATTAATATTGAATCCAAAATGAAACTGGTTCAAAATTTTGTTATATAAAAAACTAGAATCGAACCCAATCCAAACCGAAATATCATGAGTATCCAAATATATCTGAATTAGATTTATATATATTTAAAAAATATTCGTTACTTTAGATTTAATATCTAAAAAATATTCAAAATATATAAGATATTTTGAAGTTGTCCATAATACTTGAAAATATATACAAATAATCAAAAGTAAATATCTAAAATAGTTAACCAATAACTTAAAACACCAAAATAATTAAAACATCTATTGAATATTCAAATCAAACCAATTTGTATGTTAAGTTTAGATATTTTGACATTTATTATTCAAATTTATATGTTATATATTATTTTTATTTTTAGATTTTGAGAAAATTAAAAAATATATAATTTTTTTATTTAAAAAATAGTTTAAACATGTAAAAATCTGAATCAAACTCGAACCAAAATGTATAAAAAACTAAAAATTTTAACATTAAAAATCCAAAACACAGTACACCCAAATTAATTTCAAATGGGTATCCGAACTCCCACCCCTTTTAACCATCCCCGAACATTCTATTGGAAATATGACCCCAAATCTTTACATGATATCATCTAGGCCTGGAACGGATCGGGTATCCGTGGTATTTTAAGGTATCCGGATCCGGATCCTTATCCGGCAGATCCATGATTTTACTATCCTTATCCGGATCCGGGGTTCTCGGATATCCGGGTATCAGATATCCTCCTAAAAATTGTAATATCCGGCGGATATCCGGATCCGGATCCTTAAAATAAATAAAACTAATATTAAAATATATATAAATATAAACAATAATTTAAAAATAAAAGTAATATAGTGTTTTTAGTTAAGTCTAAGTATATTATTACAAAATCTATACTTATATAATATTATAAAAATAAAAATATAACAAATAAAATTAGTTTATATATATATATATATTACTATTTTGGAAACAATTATCAATAAAAATTACGGATCTATTACGGATCCGGATATCCGGACTAAAAAATCAAAATATCCGGATCCGGATTTGGTTTTGACGGATCCAACATTTTACTATCCGGATCCGGATTTGGTCACTTCGGATATCCGGATTTTCAGAGCGGATCGGATCTCGGATCGAATCCGGATCTCGGATAAAAGTCCCAGGCCTAATATCATCCACTATTACTTGATCATTTACCCTAAATGCACCGGTCTAATCTGTTATAATCGGCCCATGGGCCCGTTAAAAGTTATAAGCCCATATCAAGAGAAAATAAAACCCTAGCAAAACCATCACGCCACTCTCTTCTCCCTCCTCATCTCTCTTCTCCTACCAAAGTTCACCCCTCAAAGGAAGACAAAAAAACTATCCAGAGATGGTGAAGCCGGAGAAGAAAGCTAACGTTTCCGGTAAACCAAAGCACTCCCTCGACGCGAATCGTGCCGATGGGAAGAAGAAAACCACCGAAGGGCGTACCTCCGCCACAGTCCGCCGTCTCAAGATGTACAAAACCAGACCCAAGAGAACTCCCGGCGGTAAAATCGTCAGCAACGAGTATCAGTCGAAGGAATTGCCCGACACTCGAATCCAACCCGACCGAAGATGGTTCGGTACGTTTCGAGCTCGTAACCCTTCATACTTTTTAACTGAATCATTACAAAGCTTATCTCTTTGTTGAATGTATAGGGAACACGCGTGTTGTGAATCAGAAGGAGCTTGAGTACTTTAGAGAAGAGATGAAAACGAAGATGTCGAGTAACTATAATGTGATTTTGAAGGAGAGGAAGTTGCCTATGTCTCTTTTGACTGATAACAAGAAGGTAAAAAAGGTTTTAACTTTATTGCAATTAGATCATCAAGTTTCGGTCTTTGAGTCTGTATGGTGCTATTGACAAGATAAAGGTTGTAACTTTATTGCAATTTGATCATCAAGCTTCGTTTTTTGATTCTGTATTTTTTTTTTTTTGTAAAGCAAACGAGAGTTCACTTGCTTGATATGGAGCCGTTTCAAAACACTTTTGGTAAGAAGACAACAAGGAAGAGGCCAAAGCTTGTAGCTTCTGATTACGAAGCCTTGGTGAAGAAGGCAGCTGAGTCTCAAGGTAAAGTTCATTTCTAATCCGTTATGTTGATAAGATCGTTCGTTGTTCATATCTGTGTTGGATGTTTGTTTCTAATGCATGTTGAATCTATGTTGGGGATAGCTTGAAATGATATATTGATTGAAACGTTTTTTTTGGTTTGATTATGAAGATGCATTCGAAGAGTTGAATGGAGCTGGTCCTTCTGGTGAAGGAGGAGAAGAAGAAGATGGGTTTAGAGACCTTGTGAGGCATACTATGTTTGAGAAGGGACAGAGTAAGCGTATTTGGGGTGAGCTTTACAAAGTCATTGACTCCTCTGATGTGGTTGTCCAGGTATGTCTTTTGATTTAAGGACTAAGCGAAATGTAGGAGGCATCTTTATTTATTTCTTTTTTTTTGGTTGACTGGTTTTTATGTTTGACAGGTTCTAGATGCTAGGGACCCACAAGGTACCAGGTGTCATCATTTAGAGAAAACCCTGAAAGAGCATCACAAGCATAAACACATGATTCTATTGCTGAACAAGGTTAGCTGTTCTCATTATTTGGAAACTCGGCTAGCTTTAGTTGATAAAGTTACTTACTCTGTAGTGTGTATTCATCTGTCTTTCTGTGTGTTTTAAAGTGTGATCTTGTGCCGGCTTGGGCTACAAAAGGATGGTTGAGGATATTATCAAAGGAATATCCAACTCTTGCATTCCATGCAAGCGTTAACAAGTCATTCGGAAAGGTATATTTTGTCCATTATACATGCCTCTGAGATCCTCTGATTTATTGATTTCTGTTTTTATTATCTGTGAAGTCTTGTAATATCTTTGCTCTTGTGATTTCAGGGGTCACTTCTCTCAGTTTTGAGGCAGTTTGCTCGTCTGAAGAGTGACAAGCAAGCCGTGTCTGTAGGTTTTGTTGGGTATCCAAATGTTGGGAAATCTTCAGTTATCAACACATTGCGTACCAAAAATGTAATAACTTTCTTTATTAATTTCCTGTATTAGAATCTGCATAGCTTGTTCTCACACTTACATTTGCTCTCCTACAGGTTTGCAAGGTTGCTCCAATTCCAGGGGAGACCAAGGTTTGGCAATACATCACACTCACCAAGAGGATTTTCTTGATTGATTGTCCTGGAGTTGTATACCAGAGCCATGATTCTGAGACAGATATCGTCCTTAAGGGAGTGGTATGTTTCTTTTACTATTAACATATTTTGAATATGCTTGGATTGGTTCACCTTTGGCCAAAACATTTAGTTTCATATTAGTTTATGTAAACCCATGATGGATTGCTTCTTTTGGTCCCATGACTGCGAGTGATGTATCATCTTACTGATTCAATCTTTTTGATATATAGGTAAGAGTTACAAACCTGGAGGATGCATCTGAGCACATTGGGGAAGTCCTGAGGCGTGTCAAGAAGGAACACTTGCAGAGAGCCTATAAAATCAAGGACTGGTGAGGAAAAATTCTCATCTTTTTTCTTCTTTACTCTTTACTTTTGACGACAAAGTTATAATTATCCGGTTTCCTTATGTAAAGGGAGGATGATCATGACTTTCTTCTTCAGCTATGCAAAGCATCTGGCAAACTATTAAAGGTGCGTTTCCTGAATTTTAGTGGGAATGTTGTTCTTTAAGTTAGAGAAATAAGCTAAAATGTTTCTCTGTTTACGTTGCAACAAATTGTTCAGGGTGGAGAGCCTGATTTGATGACGGGAGCAAAGATGATACTCCATGACTGGCAAAGAGGCCGCATACCTTTCTTTGTCCCACCTCCTAAGAGTGAGGAGAAGGCTTCAGAAGCAGAAGCAGAAGTCACGGTGCCAGGTATAGATCAGGAAGCCATTGCTGATAACAATCAAGCAGCTGCTGCATTGAAAGCCATTGCTGGCATCATGTCTTCCCAACAACAGAAGGATGTTCCTGTCCAAAGGGATTTCTTCGACGAGAAAGACCTCAAGGATGATGATAAAGCAAAGGAGTCTAATGATATAGTAGACGAGGGAAATGAAACCGATGGAGAAGAAGATGAGGATGCTGTCTCAGAAGATGGAGTGGAGAGTGAGAATGATTCGGACGAGGATGTTGTGTCAGAAAATGAAGAGGAGAACGAGTCTGACTCTGCTGATTAATTTATGTTTCACTTGCAAAAAATTGTTTTTGTTACTTATAGCCTTGTCTTAACTCAAAGTGGGAATCTTAGTAAAACACGTATCAGTTACAAGACTATATATTACAAGGACAATGTCTTCTAGATGACACCGAAGCTTCTAGGTTACTAGTTCGTAAGAATCGTGAAGAAGGTTAAAAGACTCTGGTTTTAACTGGTGCCATTAAAATAAAAATAATGGTTCCGATTAGTAACTATCGCTTAATTACGGAAATAATAGTTAAGTTAAGCTGTAAAAAAAAATAATTAAGTTGCTAAAAAAATTTAAAATTTGTGGATTGGTAAAATACATAATAAATTGATTAAACTATTTTATATGATATTTAACTTGTTATAATAAAAAACAAATAGTTACAATTAAACTAATTATTATAAAATATGAAAAAACTAAAATTTATTAAAAATATTTTAATTTTTATTATAAATATCTAGCTTATCTTTCGATACGTTTTAACAATAGATTGATATTTTATAATATTAAAATTATAATAGAATTTTATTTACAAGATAGATATTTGTTATTAAAAAATTATTGATACATATTTTAAATTTTAAGATAGTATTACCATATAATTTAATAATATGAAATTGTTAGTTTTGTTACTTTTTCTACCATAATCTACTAAAACTCACTTTTCCACTTAATATTTTTTTAATATATATTTTTGTTAGCAAAATCGCAAACTTGCGTTTTGCGTTGTTTTTCATTCCGCAATATTTTGTTGATTGGTAAAATATTTGCGGAATCGCGTTTCACACACCGTTCCGCCATTCCGCATAGTTATCATTCAAAACCTATATTTATTACTTAAAGAATATTTATTTTTTATTTTATATTAATTTTAATAAAGAATATTTTTGTTCTATAATTTTTTAAAATTTAAAGAATAACAAAAAATGTAGCCTAGGCTTGTGCCACACTGCCACTTCATGTTCAAGGTGTGGCCAGGTGGTTGAGGCGGTTCATAAAGACTCCAAGGGGCGTGGATTCAAAACTTCTCTTCTAGATTATCCATCTTTGTGATCAGGTGATAGGAATATCTAATTTTCTTTGCGAGCAACCGGATTTGACTGACACCGTCTGTGGGGGATTAGTCAGTTGGGTCTCGGCCCGTTGGACATCTCCGGTCCATAAAAAAAACTATCTTAAAAATGGAAATGGAAAATTTCATTAAAATACATCAACTAAATTTGTTATGTTTTTTAATAGCCAGTTTTTTATTATCCATTTTAATATCTTAATTTTTTTTTAAAAAATTGAATACACCAACTTTAAAGTTGTGTTCATTTTAATATCTAGACTATGTTTATTTTAATTACAAAATATTAATAAATTTCAAACAAACTTTATAAAAACTCTCAAACTCAAAACCAATTAAAAAATTCTAGTTTAACTATAAAATTTAGGAACAAAAGAACCTAAATTTGGGATGAAATTCTAAAATCTATAAAATTTAAGTTTTGAATGATAAATAAATAAATTAGTTTCAAGTTTCAATAAACAAACTGAATTTGATATTTAAATTAAACAAAAATTAAAAATTTTAAGGTTATCCATAGTTTGGTTTCTTTTATGAGAAATTGATTAAAATACCACAAGTTAAATATCATTTTTTAAAATACCCTAAATAAAAAATATACTAACATTTAGATTTAAGTTTTATTGATTATTGTTTAGGGAATTTTCATGTTTACCACTTTGTTGGTACCATTGTTCATGTTTACCATCACTAAAGAGATTATTTCAAAAATACATTTTTATTAATTTAATTATTAAAAAATTAAAAATAAAAATAGAAACACTAAAAAATAAAAAATTATTTTAAAAAATAAAAGAAAAAACTTTATCAAAAAATAATATTTTTCTTAAATTAAAAATATTTTTTTTCGAATTATACTTTTTCAAATTCGAATTATACTTTTTGAATTCTTTTTTCTTCAAATTTTCATTCTAAATTTGAAAATTCTTTTTGAAACTGTTGTTTAAAACTTTTTTTTTTTAAATTAAGTATTTATTTATATATTTATTAGAACCCTAAACTCCACATTCTAAAAACTTTGTCCCATCCTTCAACTCTAAACACTAAGTCTAGATTAGTTAACCTTAAGGTTATAATGTTTTTTCACTCTTTAAAAATAGGAATAAAAGTAATTAATATAAACATGAAAAGTGGTATTAAAAAAGTGGTATTTTTGAAAATTTCCCTTTATTTAGGGTTTAGTATTAATGGGGTGATATTGGGTTTATAAATGTTTTATAAATATCTAGAAAAATAGCTTAATTTTTTATCATAAATTTATGATATTTATGAAAATAGCCATTAAAGTAAATTTAAAAATGGTATCAAATTTGTGGTAAAATTGATTTTTTTTCCTTCTTTTATGTCTAAAACATAAACAAAATTAGAATTTTTTAAGATTTATTCAGTTAATTTTCTTTTTAAAATTTGTTTTTGAGTTTTGAACCTCTTAAATTTTGTTTGAAACTTATTAATGTTTTTGATTAAAAGAGTATAGTTTGAGAATTAAAGTAAACATAATTTTAAATATTAATGTATTAAAAAATTAGTTGAAGTATTAAATGGGTAGTAAAAAAATAGGTATTAAAGAGCTTAAAAAAATTTAGTTGAAATATTTTAATAAAATTTTCCAAAAATCGATAATTTCTCACTAAACTATGTACTTATCCCCTTTTTATTATTTGAGGAGCACTTTTAAAAATAAACCTTACCCTCATGTATGATTAACAACTTTGCTATTTCTTAGATGTCAACACTACAATGCACCTCATATCTTTTATTGAATAACCCTTTCTTACCTAGACCAATTACATGTCATGCCATTGCCAAATAAACCTTCAAAGTCATTATAGTATATGTTTCATTTTATATGCATGGTAAAAACATTATGGATAGGATAATTTTGAAGATCCGATTAGCCTTCTTACCTTATTTCATTCATTTTATCAGGACATTATTAATATTGTGAGAAGTACAATAGTTGTATCTCACGAATTTGTACTAAGACACCCAAATTTTCGAAGAACTATAACTTATTATTTTATTAAGTTGTACCAAAACAACCATGATTACAATTTTTTTTTAGTATTTTATTCAGTATGTATAATTGTAAACATAAAATGAAAAAAATATTTAGTACAACTCCAACCATGACATCAAATAATATTTTGGTGTAATATATATTCATCTCCAACTATAATTCTAAATTCATACAATAATATTATATAATATTTAATTGTAAGTTTTTTACGTTTAATTACATTATTATATTTGATTTTTATATTGTTTGTTAAATTTTATTCTTTACAAAATTAATTTGTTACTATTTATTTTTTTGATATTAAAATATGTATATCAATCTATATGAATCATAGAAAGTTAAAGACCTATATAGTACGGATAAACCTACAAAGTCATTATAGTATATGTTTTATTTTATATGCATGGTAAAAACATTATGGATAATGTAATTTCGAAGATTTGATTAGCCTTCTTACCTTATTTCATTCATTTTATCATGACATTATTAATATTGTGAGAAGTACTATAGTTGTATCTCACGAATTTATACTAAGACAACCATAATTTTGAAGAACTATAACTTATCATTTTATTAAATTGTACCAAAACAACCATGATTATGACTTTTAAAAAAAATATTTTATTCAGTATGTATAATTTTAAGAAAAATTCCCTTAGATAGTTCTTTTTAGTTTGTTTGTCACAAAAATAGCTTTTAAGGAAGAAAATGACCAAAATGTTTTTTTTAGAAGCTAAAAAATTCATTTAGAGTAATTCCCTTAGATAGCCTCTTTTAGTTTGTTTGTCTCAAAAATAGTTTTTAAGGAGGAAAATGACCAAAATGTTTTTTTTTGAAGCTAAAAAATTCATTTATATGCATTTATCTCCCTAGGGTTAACTAATTTGGACTTTAGGGTTTAGAGTTAAGGGGTGGGTTTGGGGTTAGGGTTTCAAATTTCAAAAAAAAAATAAAAAAAAATCAAAATTTCAAAAAAAAAAGAGTCTATTTTGGTCATTTTATTTTTTGAGGGTTATTTTTGTGACAAAAACTTAAAAAAGGCTATTTAAGAGAATTGCCCATTCATTTATATGCATTTATACCCCTAGGATTAACTAATTTGGACTTTAGGGTTTAGAGTTAAGGGGTGGGTTTGGGGTTAGGGTTTCAAATTTCAAAAAAAAAAAAAAAAAATCAAAATTTCAAAAAAAAAAAGGTCTATTTTGGTCATTTTATTTTTTGAGGGCTATTTTTGTGACAAAAACTTAAAAATGGCTATTTAAGAGAATTGCCCTAATTTTAAACATAAAATGAAAAGATATTTAGTACTTTTCCAACCATGACATCAAATAATATTTTGGTGTAATATTATATTTTTATCTCCAACTATAATTCTAAATTCATACAAAAATATTATATAATATTTAATTGTAACTTTTTTATATTTAATTATATTATTTATTTTATTTTATTTTTATATTGTTTTTAAATTTGTAAAATTTTATTCTTTACAAAAGTCATTAGTTACTATTTTTTTAATATTAAAAATATGTATATCAATCTATATGGATCATAGAAAGTTAAAGACCTATATAGTACATTATAAAGATTATATAGTATTTAATTGTAAGTTTTTACGTTTTGTTGTAATATTATATATCATATATTAAACAAAAATTTGGTTTTATATTGTTTGTTAAATTTGTCAAATTTCATTCTTTACAAAAGTTATTAGTTACAATTTAAAGTTTTTTTAATATTAAAAGTATGTATATCAATCTGTATGTTATATTAAAAAGTTAAAGACCTATATAGTACGTGTTCTACGTATTTTCTAGTCCATCCAAATCTTATATGACTAAATTTGGTATATTATTCAATATGTTTGACCAAAATAAAGACGGTTATTGTTTCTTATAATACATTACAAATCATAATTATATCATTATGATAATGATTATCATTGCTATAAATTTAATTGATTCATTTTGCTAATTCAAATTTAATCTAAATTTATGCAATAGCGAAAAATAGGAAACTGAAATATACAATCATCATAACGAATTTTGGTTTTAGTTAATATAGAAAAGTTACTATAAATTAATTTAAATTCTCATGACTAATTAAAAATCGCACACAAAATTTTAGAGATTTACTTAAGAAACACTATTAAACAAGTTAAATAAAAATTAAAAAAATATAACTAATTACACAAGTTGTAAATTACTCTTATAGATTTATTACTTTAAATTTACTTTAATTATACCTAAGCAATCACATAAGTTTTTTTAAAAATAGCTTGCCTTCTATAAACATGCACAATAAACATGCACAATGTTTTTTAATCTTTCATTATATAACATGTAATATTTATGACTATAACTTTTACTTTTTTTTTTTTTTTGTAATATCTATAGATTAAATTTTTTTATTTTTATTTAATCAATTCACTCCATGCAGGGCAGGGCGCATGTACCACCTAATTTTATTTAAGAGTAATAATCTTAGGGAAACAACACTGAAACTATGCACTTATTTCATCCGACAATTTAGGTCTGAGTTTATATTATCTGTATATTTTTCTTATGCCATCTCTTTCTTTCTCGTCACAAGTTCCGAGTTTCACGGCTTGTACAAGATATAAGTATTACCTACTACTTCAATCTCTATCACTATTATAAGATATTATTATCATGACTCTTTCACACGTATATTCATGAAAATATCTTATAATAATGATAGAGATTAAGATGTAGTAGGTAATACTTATATTTTGTTGTCTTAAAATAAAATGAGATTACCTGTCTTTGTTTGACTAATATTATATTTTTCCAGGCTTCACCAGCAATGTGTAGTTAACATAGTTGCTTCAGAAAAAAAAAGGGACAGAAGACTCTCTCTCATCTGTCCTGTTCATCCATCCTTTCTCCTCGAAGGTATTTTAGATCTGATATATAGTCTTCTTAAAAATCTAGTGGCCCAGCTAATAATTTTGAGAAAGTCCATAAAAACATAAAAATCCGACTAAGTGAAAAATGACAAACGGGTATGTGACCCCGCTCCAAGTGGCCGCTCCAAGTCGCCGCTCCATACCACGACGGGCTCTTTTCCCCGTTTCGGTAGGCAAAATGATATTCCAACACCTGATAAGAAATCTATTTATATAAAAACCAAATAATCTATAAACTATTAAAAACTTTTAACATAATTCTAACTAATTAAGATAAACACCTAAGTAAATAATAATATAGATAAATACAATATTTGGATATGTTGACAATATATTATACCGCTGGATATGTTGACACGATTATTAGGTCATCAAATCGAATCAAATCTTCTTGTCTGCTTGTGTCATCAAAAAAAAATAAAATATATATTATATATATACTGCTGCTACATAAATAACCACATACTTTTTTTTTTTTTTTTGAAAATGATAACCACATATATACTTGAAGTTGACTTAGAGATCAAAACCAAAAACATGAGTTCAATCTTCGACCTTAATGATCTTGAGGAGTTAACGTTGAATGCAGAGCAAATACAAGATGATCTATTGAAGGAGATACTTACACTTAACGCCAACACAGAGTACCTGCGACAGTTTCTCCATGGAAGCTCTGATAAACAACTGTTCAAGAAAAACGTACCGTTGGTAAGTTATGAAGACGTGAAGCCTTACATCGAACGTGTCGCAAATGGAGAGCCTTCAGATGTTATTTCGGGTCGACCTGTTACAAGATTCCTCAAAAGGTAACATGTGTTTTTTTTTTTTTTTTTTTTTTTTTTGGTAACATGCTTTACTATCATCATGATTAATGGATCAACTAAGTTTTGATATGACGGTGATGATTCTTAGCTTGGTATGCTAACACGTATATTTTTGTGGACTTGGTGTGTGTAGCTCAGGAACTTCAGGAGGGAAACAAAAATTATTTCCTGTGAACGATCTGATCAATGAACAGCTGGGAAACCTTTTCGCTCTACGCTCTCGCGTTACGTCCAAGTAACTCCTTCTCGAATTGTTATTAAGAAAATTATAACTAACTAGACTGTACATTTCCGTTAATATGATTTAGTTTTTATATTGGAGTATGGAAAGTTTCTGTTTCAATTATACGAATTTGAATGATAAACCCCTTTAACTAATTTTCTTGGGGGTAGAAACCCTTAAAACAAAAGATTTAACATAAAACTAGATGGTTGCATGTGAATTCGCGAAAATATATATTGTATGAACTCATATATTACGTATACAATACCATAAATATTGAATAATAATTAAAAATATTAAAAATATAATTTTCAACTTTAAATAGTTTGAAAATCTAAAATCTTAGAACTGTTTTTTAGTAACATGAAATTTAGTCATAAATCAGTAATATTAATTTAAGTTGCTAAGAATATTTACTTTATGATTTTGATCAAATGATTAATAAACTCATATGATCAATGAACCAAATATTCTACTTTAATCAATTTATAATCATCATATTATTGTATGTATCACCTCATTTAATGTTAATGCAAAATAATTTTCTGCTGCCAAGTTTTCATAGATTTGAGTAAAATAACTAATAAATATTTAATAATAACAATGTTGATGGAATTAAATATGCAATTATCACATTAACTTATCTAACACATATTATGCATCTTTTTTTGGTTTCTGCTTATTTCTCTTATCATTTTTATTTATTTTAATCACATTATAACCATAATATTATCTTATATATCACTTCATTTAACTTTGATGAAAATTAATTCTCAGTTACATAATATCCAAAAAATGATATAAAATAACTAATGAATATTTATTACTAACAAATGCTTGTAAAATAATCATAGATTTATATTGATATGTAATTTTCATATTATTTTTAATTCACTATAATTAAATATATAACACTTTATTTTGAAAAATTATTTTTATTCACCAAATTTTTCTGTTTTATTATATTTTTTCTTGAAACAAACTTAGTTGAGGGATTTTATTAAAATCCTAGTAAAATATAGTAATAACAAAAAAAAAATCAATATATTTCTCTATTTGAAGTTAATTATATAGAAAATTTTGAGTTAGTTTTATTTTTTATAAAAACGAAAAAAACTATTAAACATGTATTTATAAATATTTATAGATAATAGTATTGAATTGGATCTTCATCGATTCTAAATATTAACAAAATAAAGTCAAACACTTTTTAAGCTTTCCAAATAATATAAAAATATATTGAATTAAGATTTGAATTTGGTTATATATTTTGACTCATACTTTTCATTAGAAATAAATAATATAAATCTCATATAAAGCTAAAGCTTTGTTTCTGATAATAATATGAAAGTTCAAAAAAATATAATATGAAAGATCCACTTAGATCCTTTTCCCAATTTATTTTCTGAATACTAGATCCAAAATCTATAAATAAATAAAAAGCTAAAGCTTTGTTTCTGATTATAATGTGCTAGTTCAAGAAAATATAAAATGAAAGATCCTACTAGTAGATCCTTTTTCCAATTGATTTTATGTGTACTATCTAAAATCTATAAATAAAAAAGGAAGTAAAAAACTACATGTATTGATAAAGATTGTGTATTGTATTTTCAAACCCTTTTTAAAAGAGTTTTCATATTTTTAAACATTTTGTTAATAGGCATTTAAGTGACAACCTTGCTGAGCAAGGAAAGGCAATAGAGTTTCATTACACTAGACCGGAATCAACAACTCCCTCTGGCTTACCCGTTGCTCCAGCATTTACAACATTTTTCAAAAGCGATTACTTCAAAAACCGGCCATCAAATTCTAAGTCTGTGTACACAAGCCCTGACCAAGTCATATTGTGTCCAGACAACAAGCAAAGCTTGTACTGTCATCTTCTATGTGGTCTTTCCCAGAGAAACGAGGTTGTGAAGGTTGGTGCTACTTTTGCTTATGCCTTGGTCCGAGCTATTTATTTTCTTGAAAGCAACTGGAAGGAGTTGTGTGATAATATCCGATTTGGCCGTGTTAGCGAGTGGATCACTAATCTTGATTGCAGAAGATCAGTTTCAAAGATTATAGGAGGACCTAATCCCGAGTTGGCGGATCTGATTGAACAAGAATGCAGCCACAACTCATGGGAGGGTATAATCTCACGACTTTGGCCTAAGGCCAAATCCATTGAATGCATTCTAACAGGACAAATGGCTCAATACATTCCAATACTGGAGTTTTATTCCGACAAACTTCCTCTAGTTTCCACAGTATATGGGTCTTCTGAAAGTATATTTGGCATGAATGTGGATCCTCTATGCAAACCACAAGACGTTTCCTACACATTTGTCCCCACCATCTCCTACTTTGAGTTTCTACCTCTTGATCATGGGGGAGACATGACAAGCATTACTGATCTTGTCAAAGTCAAGTTAGGGTGCTACTATGAACCTGTGGTCACTACTTACTTTGGTCTAAACAGATATCTAATTGGAGATATCGTACAGGTGACTGGATTTTACAATAATACACCTCAATTTCGATTTGTAAGCAGAAAGAATATGGCTTTAAATGTGGACGTGGAGACCACAACTGAAGAGGAAATTTTGAAGGGGTTGACTCATGCAACTTTCTTTCTTAAAGAGTCTCGGAATTTGATGTTGATGGATTTCACATGCAAAGCTGATATCTCGACTTTTCCAGGTCACTATGTTTTTTACTTGGAACTCAAAGCTAAAGACGTTAACGACGTTGTTGAGCATGATGAAAATGTAAAAATATTGGTGGAATGTTGCTCCGTATTAGAGGAATCATTTGGTGGTGTTTATAGAAGTATGAGAAGAGACGGATCAATTGGGCCTTTAGAGATACGACTGGTGCAACAAGGAACATTCCATGCTCTCATGGATTACTTTATCTCCCAAGGTGGTTCAATGGGTCAATATAAGACACCTATATGCATAAACTCTTCTGAAGCCTTGGCGGTTCTTGAAAATAACGTTCTTGTTCGATTCCATAGTGAAAAATATCCTCCTCTCGGCCCATAGTTCTTTGTATTCTCTAAGAAAAACTGTGGATAACAATGCAATGCACTTAAAGCTGTCTACATGTCTGTTATTACTTTGTGTTTTTATGTTCTGTCTACACTTCTAGTTGTACTTTGTGTTTTTATGTAGCTGTCTACATTTCTATTTGTACTTTGTAGTAGGTTGTTCCACGTGTGCAAAAGAATAAAAAGGCAGACAACTTGCTATGCAGTGCCCGAAATCTATCAACACTGATGGTTAATGTTGATTTTGTACTCTCATCTGGTTATGTGGAGGTAACAATTCGTTTGAGATGAAGAGTAGTTTGATGTAGTAGGAGAGATTCATGATTAGGTTTATTTTGGCTTCCGTTGAAGTAGTAAGGCTGAATCAAGTAATAATCACCATTGGGTATTCCGAAGAAATCAGTTATTTGACATTCAAACAAGTTTCACTTCGGTAACATAAATCATGTGGAGAAGTTAAGCAATAATCAGTATCTTGAAACCAGAGTTCGTCTCTTTACATGTTCAGCGATTAATGAAGTTGATATCTTTGTGTCTACGTTTTGGTCTAAGCACGTGTTTGGTGATTATAAGATGTCTTTGTGGAGTTGTGTTCAAGCCGTTTGTCTATTCTCAAACCTCAGATTTGTAAGATTTGTTGTTTCATGCTCTTGCTTCTATTGCTGTAACTCTCCAATTACCTAATGTTAACTTTATAGAAATCTTATGTCCTCTAGCTTCAGTGATATGAAACTGAGCTTACTATCTGATGTATTTCAGGAGAACGACTTTCTTTTTCACTGATGGATAAATATATTTGTCAAGTTCGTGAAGAGCCTTGAGGACTATAAACATTCGTGAAGAAAAAGAGAAGCTACACAGACTTGTGGAGTGTATATCTTGACCAAGTTAATTATAATCCGCTTCTTTCATCTGTCATCTTTGTAGTATTTTAATGTACAAATTTGTTTGGTGT
>MU106670.1:0-16318 GCA_012274485.2 Sinapis alba
TGGGTGGATGTGTGGGTTGTGGGATAGTTTAGTTAGTATAAACAATTGAACTTATAATAGCCTATTGTGCAATGAATCTATGTATTGGATCACAAGTTTTTATATCAATAAAGATACACTTTCTCTTATATGAATAGACATAGGAATCGGCATACTTGAACCTCACATGATTGAAAAATGGACTTAGATGATTATGGAAACTTTAAAAAGAACAAAAATTACATAATTAAGCAAAGTAAGACTGCGGGTCCTAATTGGGTCCTTTGGACCAGGATCGGGTCTTACAAGACTTCTAGAGAAGACTTCCATGTAAGTCTTCTCGAGAAAAATGAGAAGATTTCCATGTAAGTCTTCTCGAAAAATAGGTTAGTTTTGCAATTGACCAAATTGTGTCAGAAATTTGACTTTCTGTGGAAGACTTCCAGGAAGTCTTCTCGACAGAAGACTTCCGACAGAAGACCAAAATCACAAAAAAATAAAGCTAGAAGACTTACAGGAAAGTCTTCTGCTAGAAGACTTCCTAGAAGACTTTCCTGTAAGTCTTCTCGGTGGAGAAGACTTTCAGTTTAGTCTTCTCCACGAACCAGATCTGAAAAAAATAAAAATTCTTCTTAAATTTGGTGAGATTCATGTTTAACTTCTCCAAGTATATATTATTTCTTAGTGAAAGTTACATACTTGTTCTTGACCAAGAATCATAAATTTTAGTAACATTAATAAGTTTATAAATTTTAAAATCAAAAAGTTGGGATTTTGGGTAGTAATAAGAGAGAAAGTGAAAGAAAAATAGTTTGTGTGTGTAAGAAGTAAGTATATAAAGATGTAGATGTTGATTTTAGAAGCATTAAAAGCTTCAAATTGGTTGTTCATGGTGGTTGGTGTATTGAAGTCAATGACAATATTGTAAATACTTGATGAAGATGAAGATGATATAGTAATACAATCATTTAAAAAAAAAAAGTAATGGCATTTTCGTGAATTATCCAAACTTCTAGGGTGAAAAAGGAAAGAGGAAATTTCAAAAAAAACCATGGGTTAGTTTTGCAATTGAGTTCAAGTTTTGAGTCACTTTTGAAAAAAGCCCTTAATTTTACTCACTTATATAATAAAACATTAATTTTGTTTTTATTTTTGGCTGATATATATATTTTATAATTACTTATTAATAAATCTATTATTATTCAAAATATTATAATCTAAATTATTATTTATATATTTATTTGAATTTTTTTATGTATTATAATTTTTTTTTGAAAATTTCTTTCAGTATATTCATTTTTAATAAATAAATTTTAAAAATTATTCAATATTTTCTTTTAATTTAAATAAAATTAATAATTTTACTTGATTATTATTTAGTTATGTGTTTTCTTTTTTTTTTAGTTTTTAATTTTTTATTAACTGTTTTTTCAAATAAAACATAATATATAAGAAATATCTTATTATTTTAAAATATATTTTTATGATTTTAGATAATTATTAGTATTATTAATTTTATTCACTTGTATAATAAAATATTAAATTAATTTTTATTTTTGGCTGATATGTACATTTTATTCATTAAGGGTAAAAACGATATTAACCGTTCAAAATTTTAATGTAAGAGTTTCGTTGCGAAAAATAACTTCGCAAATAATTGTATTAATAGATATATATCAATTCTATTTTTATTATAAACTAAAGTAAATTATTAATACAGATTCACGCGTAGGACGAGTATTAATTCTAGTATATATAATGGTTTACCCGTTTTGAGTTACAAAAAGTATTCTACAATCTAGAACTTTTCTGCGGCAGATTTTTTATTTCTATTTTCAATTCTTGTCGGAACGCCAGGATATGTGAAAAATGATTTTGAAAATATATAAAACACGTGTTGGAATGACTTCAATCATGGAAAGGTTTCCTGCACCAGTGCGTTATGAATTCGCAATAGTTTGTGTAACAGTGCATTTGAATAAAACGTCTTGCAATTTGGATTTTGTCAGAACTTCTTGAAAATAAAGTACTTGATATTATGTCTGTCCCTATTGTTAAGATCTACTTGAAGATAAATCGACTGTTACATTAGATTAGAACCATTACATTCTTTCTTATCACGTGTATCTTTTAATTCTTTTAAAAAGGAAAACAGTGGAGAAGAACATCATATGTATTGGGTATTGATGAAAGAATATCTTTCGAAAAAATGAAAGATATATAGGTAGGAATATCAATGATGCGACAAGGAATAACAAAATGCGTCACGAGTGCATCACCATAAATACATGTAACCGAATTTTAGGTCATTTAGTTTAGTTCTCTGTTTTGTAATTACGGTTTATTTATTTTGTTCAACATAAAGAGTAATGTTACAACAGCTCCAGCACTATCACTCGTGCAAGAGTAACCAAAGGAGGAGAAAATTTCTTTTGTTCCTCTCTCTCTCTCATTTGTTTGTGTTCAACAAGAAAAAAAAAGAAATATAAAACAGAGACATGTATTTGGTAACCCGGTTTAATCTATTTGTGTGATAGTGTGTACATTTGGAACAAGATCAATATTGACAATTCACTAAATAAAAAGAGTACAACTCAATCTCAGAGCTCAACATACAATAATTGAGATAAATGAGTTCACAATGAACCAACTAAAAACTTTATTAAAGAAGAAGAAACTAGGGTCTTACTATTTATACCCAAAACACTTATATAACAACAAAGTCTCTACAACAACAAGAGAGTTTGTTTGTACTCTTTTTCTCATTCTTTGGTCCAATGCATCACACTCTACAAATTAATTAGCTTCCTCAATTCTGGGTTAGTTTAAAGCAATATTGACCAGAAATCGAATTACCAAAATATATCACATTCTCCACCTTAATTCAGTTTTTTTCTACTTCTTCGTTTTCTTCTTCACTTAACAAATTGTATTTACTGTGATATAACCTCTAACACCAGATGAACTTCATCTTGCTTAGCTTTAGAAACCCAAAAGCTGATTCAAACATGAAAAGCTTTTGAACCACACTCCAATCTTCAGACCTGGTCTTAAAGTTATATGGACTGGAAGCTAAAAAACATTTTGGGATACTAGTAAATATTTTTTTAACATTTTGGACTGGAAGCTAAAGTTATATGGACTGGAAGCTAAAAAACATTTTGGGATACTAGTAAATATTTTTTTAACAAGTTATTAAATGTATGAAAGTAAGTTCGAACGCACATATTTTTGGAATGATAAATTGACTTATGCTAGTAAAAACCAATTGGCCTATTTAGTTATTTATGAAAAACTGGTCGAATAAAATGGTAATTTTAGGAATGAAAACATGAGATTCTATCAACTCTCTATGTTCTGTTAAGTTTGCATTACCGACTTCAACACAATAATTGTGTTAAGCTCAAAGTCGTTCATCAATACTCTTTTTTGTACTTTCCACACTTGGAAACTGCTTATTAATAGTTCAATCACACAGTTCCACTCCACCATGATTTATGTCAAAATCATAAGCATGTCATAGTGACTAAAATAAACACTTATCCCTCTGCAAAACTTGATTTGTTCGCTAGTTATTAAATTGTAAATCATGTCATGAGAAAAAAACAAAAAAAATGTGTAGCTTAAACCAAATGCAGAAATCATAATCACCATTGTCTCTCGACCAGAAACCCATTAACTTACTACTTTTAACCATCTCATCAACCAGTAACACCACTGCATAATCTGAAATTACTCCTTTCACCAACATGTTTGTGCATATCATATTGAACATTTTTCTTGTTCACTCATACTGCTAAAATAGAATCCACTAGTAACTTATCTCACAACTAACAATCATAAAACATGCTCATATCAGCCATACTTGTGATATGCATGAGCATTCTATTTACAGCCCTTTTGTATCATTATCTTCAAAAACAATGCTGTTAATTCAGCTGTATAAATAACCTGAAAATACATTTGCATGTATCTAGCATCCACCGAATTCCATAGTTATTGCATCTTTATCAATTACAAGTTTTACTAAAATATCTCCCTTAACCATCACCGTCCCTTGTTTCATATCTCTGATATTCTTAGATACAACACTTACTTTTTTTGCAAGTGATATACTCTTTAAGAAGATCCTCCAAATCTAATTATGTTGCTCCAAACGTAATTAGAGTTTCTTTGATCACTGTTTTCCAATGCATTTTGGAAACTTTGTATTTTCAACCTTTATGAGCAGTCCAAGATACATATTATAGCCTTCAGATTATTTATTCATAATGCTGAATGTATTTCAAACTTTTTGAATTGGGCAGCATTGAACCATTTCATGCATCATTTTCCTTTGTCACTCTCTTCATTGAACCACTTCAACAACTCCATGTAAATATACCCTTTAGTTCTTTTCTCTGAAACATTTCAGAAACCTTCACCGAATACATTGGCCAAAATGGTGATGGCAATATCTAAGAAGAATGTCTTACCTCGGGTTAATTCTTTGAAATAAGTGAAGAATACATACCATTATGTTGGTGTTTATACCATCTTCACTAGGTCAGAGCATTGTTATACGAGAACCATATCTTGTTGTCGGTAAGCTTCCATATACTCTATTTCTCAAATGAGACTATCAAACTCCGTATGTAGAGGTGTGGGACTGTGGTGCATGTTTCTTACTACATGTTGTTGTTGTTATTGTTGTTTCATTACCCTTTTATGCAAACCATTCTTTTCCATGAGTAGAAGTATGATTCTTTTTTGGCACTATCGACATAGCAATACCATCATGTGTGTATCAGTCATCATGACATTTGAGGAGAGTTGATCATCCTTACGATGGGTTCAATCAGAACACCAAAATATCAGCATTTGTTCTCTTATCGAGGAAACAATGTCGATAATCTCATCAATCAGAATTACTCACCACATAA
Organism: Sinapis alba; assembly: GCA_012274485.2. Taxonomy (NCBI): domain Eukaryota; kingdom Viridiplantae; phylum Streptophyta; class Magnoliopsida; order Brassicales; family Brassicaceae; genus Sinapis; species Sinapis alba. Next base: position 4,902 of record MU106670.1, read on the forward strand.
CAACCAATCGCAAGGCTCTGGATTTTAGAAGAGCTTTCACATGGATTTCAGGGGAAGAAATTTTCTTTATATTAGAGGGAAAATCATTTCCAGGCTTCAGCCTAACAGAATCCGGAGAGCAGTAACTTTCAAACCACTCCAGCTACTGCGAACAATCCTCAAGATGAGCTGAAGAATCTTAGTAATCTTATGCAACAGCTACTCCAAAGTCCGCTAGAGCTGGTCCAGAGTTAGCAAGGTCAGGTTAAGTCAATGAACCAAGCAATAACATATATTACTGCCAGGATGGATGACATGTTCATAGAGCTTAACACTAAGTATGATGTTGTCAGTGGCAACATAAAGAGGATATATATATTCAGCTTGCTTAAATTGCTGAAACCGTTAAGAGGCAGCAAGAAATCCTTCCTAGAAAGTCTGTGATGAATCCTAGGGCTGGACACTGTAATGCAATAGAGCTGAGAAGTTATAGAGTATTATATGTGCATATAGTTCAAGGATTCAGTTTGTCTGAAAAAGCTAAAGGAAAAGAACTGGAGCAGCTATTTCCTGAGACTGCTTTAGGCGCAGAAAAGACAACCTTGCTAACTCTGAAGTGACTGCTCCCGACGAACCTGCTGAGACTTCACCAGTTCGAGTCTATATTCCTAAGGTTACCTATCCAGTTCAACCTAGACATTTGATGAATCCCATTATTGCAGAGTAGCTGGCTGGATTTAAGAAGAAGGTGAGAAGACTTCCTAAAAAATATCTTATTTGAACATGCTTGGGAGATTTAATAATTGCTTATGTTCTTCATAAACTGTAGAGAGACTCAAGAAGAAATTAAAGCACTCTTTAGTGAAGCGTTAACACCAGAACTAAATGTATTGCATAAGCTTGATAACCCTGGAAAGTTTGCTTTTCCATATATTCCATCGTAAGAGTTAAGTTCAAGGAAGCTCTATGTGACTATGGGTCTAGTTTGAATCTTGTTTCAAAGGCTGTAGACGATTTGGGAATTGTAGATGTTAAACCTTCTCAGATGATTCACGTTTGCAAACTCTTCCACATCAGTCCCTTATGGTACCATTTGCAACTTTTCTTTCAAAATAGGGGACTGTATTCTTCATATTGAATTTCAGGTTGTTGAAATGAGCAATGACTATGAAATGTCTTTGATTCTTTGAAGACAATTTATAGCTACTGTGGGGGTAATAATTGATATGCCTAATAAGAGAGTCTATTTCTCCAATAATTAACAATAATGTTTTCTACAAGACTGTCTTCACCAGATTTCTCATCCTACACGATTCTTGCATCTCAGTGGTTGGTGGAGAAAAGGTGAAAATTATTTCTAAGAATGATCTTGGTGATAAGAGTGGGATCAAAGAAGTCTTGGATGGAGCTCTTCTAAAGTTAGAGATATTCTCACACATGACCTAATTGAGAAAAAAATAAGCTGATGTAAAAGGGTTGTTGAGCAGAAGTTGAATATGTCTGAATATGGAGCTTGTTTTGGAATAAACCCTCATACTCAATCCGACTAAGTTGTATCAGAATTTCAAGTTAGTGACTTAAACCAAGCGCTGGTGGGAGGCAACCCACCGGTGAGTGTAAATATGATTAGGATTTGTTCTTGTTTATTTTTTATAGTTTCACGTCAAAAATCAGAAAACTCCGAGATACTCCCACAATTATGGGTTTCAGAAACAGAGCACCATGCCCTTCGAAATGAGCGGCCACTCCGGATGAAGATCCTACGATGGAGCACCCATGATTTTCCAGAGCACCTAGTAAACTCAGGTAAGTATCTCAACAAAAAAACACTGGGACATTGTTTTTTTTTGTGTACACCTTCTCTCTAATTTATTTTCACACTGGGACATTGTAAAGTAAGTATGAGAGGAGGGTCTTTGTTATTTACTAACTCATTTATTTATTTTCTTTTTCTTTTGAGTAAGTTTGAGTATTTTTATTGAGTCAAAACTTGTTGGGAATGAGGATCTTATTTTGTGACGATCTTAACCACCATTGTACTTTTAGCTGTCTTGTTCAGTGACCATCAACATTGGAAAAAGGACACACACACGATCTGGAACACCCTGACCTTGGATCTCATTTTTTCAGAAAAATTTGGCTTGTCGAGCTTACACTAGAAGACTTAAATCCACTTAACCTGAACATAATATTGACTGCAATTCTTCTTGTTATGGACATTAGAATAGAGAAACGAGATTACATTCTGACTTATTAATATTCTTATCCATCTTACTGATCTTGAGTGGCTAGCTCATCTTTAGCTAGTTCCCACATTGAACCCTTCACCATTGTTCCACTTTCATACATTTTGTTTCTCAGTGTCATATGTGCAAATATATGCAAAGGGCCCGGAGAGTAAATGAGCAACGCAGCCATCACTTAGTTTTGCTGCAGTAGATCAATCAGAGTAAGGGAGCAGGTGGTCCCAAAAAAGAGTGACCACTCTGAATGATGTCATAAGAAAGGAAGTGAAGAATCAAAAAGTGGTTAAATCAGAACCAACAAAGGCACCAAAATCATGTGTAATTACCTCTTTCTTCATCATAAAAACAAAAACAAAATATAAACATAGATGAAGAAGGAGAAGAAGAACAAAACAATGGTGTCTCTGGTTGGATGGAAAAAAAAAATTAGTGGATGCCAAGTTTGAAAGTTAAAAAAAGAACCAAAACGAGCATGGACTGTGGACATCAATGGATCCATCCTTTCTTGCAGTTTTGTGTAATATCATGCATCATCTACATCGATATGGTTACCCCTAAAAACTTCTAGTTCCACCATTAAGTTAGAGTGATTTATACATGGCTTTGTCTATCCAGAATGATCCATATGACAAGAAGCTCATGCCTATCTGAATTGAATGTAAGGAGTTTTGTCTGGAAAGTGTGGCGTTTGCGGGTTTGGGATCAAATATGGAACCAGTTTGAAAAGCAGTCACTGGAGTTTTGATAAGGGTGTGTTGTTCTTGTTTTGTTGTTTGTATATGTCTGGGGTTTGTGGTTGAAGTATGTTCCTAGGAATTTGGGATTTCCTTCGTTTTCAAACCTTTCTTTAATTTTTAGGTACTTGACATTGTTTAAGTACAAACAAGGATCTAAGTCTAGGGAAATTGATCTATTGTGTTTTTGACACCTTCTAACATTGTCTTCTAAATTATTTTCGAGTCTTTATTGAGTTCTTTTAGTCTCTTTCGAGTCATTACAAGTCTGGAGTTGCATTGGATGGAATTGGATCATTTGGAGGAAATCATGCAGAATAGAGTGCAATTTGGAGATTTCATAATGGAGCACCCAATTTCAAAATAGATCAGCCGCTCCTAAGATTGATATTTTTAAGGAAGTTTTCAATAATTCAAGATTTTACCTAGTTCCCCTTTTATTTTTTTGGAGCCGCCACAAACCTACAATATATCTTATCTTATTATTTTTTTATCAGACTACATTCCTTTTGAGAGAGAGAGAGAGAGAGAGAGAGAGAGAGAGAGAGAGAGAGAGAGAGAGAGAGAGAGAGAGAGAGAGAGAGAGAGAGAGAGAGAGAGAGAGATATCTTGTAAAGAAAGAAGAATCTATATATAGTCTTGAGAAGAANAGCTTGATATCTTGTAAAGCAAGAAGAATCTCTAGATAGTCTTGAGAAGAATCTTGAACCCTTTTGTTATTTATTAGGATTGCTTGTTGTGTATTTCGAGTTAGGATTGCTTGTTGTGTATTTCGAGTTCTATACTTGTTTTGAATTGATACTTCAATAGTTATTTGACTCATGATCGCTTGACACCTGATTCAACGCTCTAGGATTAGCTCTTTATTAACCTGAAACCAAAGCAATCCAACTATGTTTACTTGTTTTGTTTTGATTATTTTATTTTCAGTCAATCGATTTGTCATAGCTTGATATAGAAATCATAAAAACAAATCGTAGAAATAATCGTCTGAAATTGAATCTCAAATATTACAATGGCCATTGTTAGCTTGCAGTATAAACATCTAATTTTAGTGTATCACCCCGCCAAAGAATATTCTTTTACCATTATCTCTTTTTAACTCAACTTCAAATCTGAGCACCTCTCAAGTAACTGAACAACAATTGGCTTTTCATATGTCTATCATACTAGCATTCCAAAATATTTCTAATGTAACCATTCGACCTCTTGATCTACCTACCGTAAACTGCATATCTTTTTTCTGCAACAAAGTCTGTGTTTTCATATGTCATGGTTGGTCTTGCAGATAATCCTCTTGTCATAGTAGTTGATGCAAGCGTATGGTGTCTCCAACTTTGAAGAGCAGATCCTCTTGGGATTAGACATATGAAGGATATGCTTTATTCTTCTCTTCTTTCCTTACTATGTCTTTTGGATGTTGATCAGAAGCTCTGTATCCTCAAAATTCACTTCTTTTCCATTGTTTGACTCATCCTTAATATGAACATCATCACACTATGTCTTCTCTGCTTCAGCCAGCCATTTCAACCGATTACTCATCATTATAAAGATAAGGTGCTTTATCAAAATGTGACTACACTGTCCTGCAGCTTTCTCTAATTCTACTTCTTCTTCACATGGTTGATCAAAGAACTGATCAAGTGCGTCAGCATGATCGGACCGCTCCTCTTGATCAGCCTCCTCCAGAATCTCAACTGAATCAATTCCTTGTGGCTTTCTTCTCGAGCAGTTTCAAACAACTATGACTCGGTTTCCTGAACTACTTGGGAAGGCACAATCTGAGGGCTCACTGGCTCATCATCTTCTTCGCTTGAGTAATCGATCAACATGAGTCATGATGGAAGGGCTGAGAAAGACAGCTGAATTATGGATTGAGCAAATGTATTTCCACTTTTCATTATGCTTGATATTGGAGATATTTTATTTGTTTGAAACTTTTTCATTTTCTAAGATGAAAGAGGATGAGAAAAAGATTAGTAACTTTTAGGGTTTTAAGGATTAATGATTATTTTTAAGATACATTTCATAAATATCCAGCATGATTCTCACTCTCTATAATTAGAAAATTTCTAAATTTCCCAATTTTATAAATTTTCATTTAATTTTATTTGAATTTTCCTTTATTTTCCTCCATCTTGTCAAATCTATCTAGTGTTGATTTTTTTGAGTAGACTAATTTTTTTTAACAACACTACAATACTAGATGGCATGGGTTAGTAGCTTAAGTCTACAAGACAATGCTGTCACATGTATCACATCTTTAAATAGAAAAAAGAATGAATATTTTTTTCCAAACTTTTGTGTCTTGTGTTCAGAGGTTGACATATCTTCTCATGCATGGTGCATCTTTCACACAGCCATGCATTTATCGTGTTTTACTCGGTTTTCAATGTCACAAAAAGACTTGTAGGGGTTTAGAATTTTTTTACTTTTCAGGTATAAAAAGTTCTCATATCTTTCTTTTCTCTTTTTTTTTTCTTTCATGAGAAACATGTACCTTTTAACACACGACGGCATGATGTGCAGCTATTTTCCATGACTGAATTTTTAATGCAAGACAAAATCTGAACTATATATGCAACCACATCAGCCTTTTCATCATCCCTATTCACTTCAAGAAATTTTCACATCTCACATAGCCGAATAGAGTGTTGAAGAGAAACAAAACTATTAAGGTTAAGTGGTTTTGTGAATAAATCTGCTAGATGCAATTCAGTGACAACATGTTGAACCACTACATGTTGTTCATCAGCTAGTTCTCTGATGATGAAGTGGTATTGTATGTTAATGTGCTTGGTTCTAATATGCTCTAATATGTTCAGTCTGATTGAATTGAGTATGTTTAGAATATGTTTTTTAGAGTACTATGTACTTTGCTTAAATTGGAAATAGAAACTTAGAGGATTCAACATTGTTTGCTTCATTAACGTGTTAAATATATTTTGATTATGAAACGAATATAAATATTTGTCGGCTACATAGATGTGCTTCTGATGCCAAAATAGATTGTGTGGTCCTACAACCAGCTTAGTCGACATGTTGAGCTGTAGAAAATAAAGTCCATAAAGAGTATTCGGGTGGGGTGTGTGGGCTCTCATCCCATACGTGAATCCTATGTGGGGGAGACATTTACTGGAGGTGTACGAGCATTAATCTCGTAACTAGAATTCTTGTTTGTTTTCTAGTTATTTTAGGTGTTATTTTTTTCTACGTTAGGGTTAAATTATAGGGAAATTGAGCTGTATAACCATCAAAAAAATTATAATTCAATCTATAGCTAAAAGCCCTACTTTTTTCACTATACCATATATCTTTTATGTAATATTGCCATAGTACCCTTTGTTATGACCGGCAAAACCTGCACAGAAAAATAAATAAATTAATAATTATAATATTTTACAAACAACTCGTGTCCATTGGAAAGTCACTCACCTTTTATAATAATTTTTCTTCTTCTTCTCTGTTTCTTCATCTTCTTCTGCTTTTTAGATTTCTGCTTCTTTGATACGACGATCCATAAATTTCTATCACATAGCTTCAATTACTTCTACATGTACAACCGGCACAATCATCATCATTTGTTTCATCGTCGCCATTGTATTCGCTCTGTCATCTTCCCCCACCATAAGATGCATCTTCTTCTTTGTTGCCGTAAGATTCATTTATTCTTCTTCACCATCAAATACTATTTACTTACTAAAATTTGATCAGGGAAGATGATCTTTTCTTTTGTCTTTTTCTACATTATCACATAGAATATAATGAAATGGTATATGTATTATATTTTGTTATATTTTCCTATTGAAATCACCGGTACCACCACTGTTATTTTATTGCTATTACAGATTTCTCTTCATCAATGTAGTGGTTCCTCACCTTCGCCGTTTTATTTTCTTCTTTCAATACTCCATCAACTCCACTTACGGTCGTTCTATTCACATTTTAGTATTTGTTTTTTCTATTCTATTTGACGCACAGAGAATAGAAATGTATGTTTACTTTAAATAAATATGTTTTATTATTTGTTATTGTATCAAAGAAAATGACATATTCTTGTTTAAATGTTGCAATTTAAGATCGTTTTGTTTTATTCTATTTTCAAAAAAATTGTTATGGTATATTTCATTGCTATGATATGATGCAGAATAATGACTCCGGGTCAGTGAATGTCTGTATTGCCATGTCTGAAAAAGAAGAAGATGTGGAGAAAATGAATTTACTGGCTATACTATATGCAGTGAAAGAAAGTTATAGTATAGTATGTGTTCTTTAGTTAAACTATTTATGTAAGGTTACTGTACTATTTCAGATATAATCTTCTCTCAGACTTGTATTTCTATACTATTTATGTGAAAATGAATAATTTATCGTGATCTTAAATTTTGATGTTTCTATTTTTCGTCGACTTCATAAATAAATAATAAGATATTTTCATGTTCTATTCTATTTAATGGTTATATATTAGCATTCTTTCATTGATTAGTGGTAGAACACATTAAATTACCAAACTAAATAGTATGGAATGGTTTTTGTATTTTTGTACCATTCGCAAAAAATGGAATAACACTTATATCTCTACTTTTCATTGATATTTATAAACATGTATACTTCTTGTTACTCCGACTTATATACGATTGGTACTATTATTACCATCATGAGTTTAGTATGAAAAAATAATTTATAAATTGTATTTGGGTTTATAGTTCCCTAACTAGGATTTAGATTTACTAAGTAGGGGTTTTATATAATATTTAGCAGTTGTGGTTGGCTTTATATGTATAGTTCTCACCAAAAAATTAGTGATGTACTATGTCACCTAGATAGAATAATACATATGCAATCGAGATAGAATAGTATACGTATAATCTGCTAAATTCATTATTTATCAGTTTTTAGTTTACAAGTTCAAGTATATAATATAATTCATGTTTATATAGTTTATTTTAATATTACATAATATTATGCACTATTTTTAGAATTTAATTGGACTTAGAATTTATATTTGGGTTTAAGATTTATTAATTAGAGTTTATGGTTTAGTATTTAGAGGTTAGAGTGGGATTGAAATAAGTTTTAGTATTTAGATTTAGGGATTGAGATAGAGTTGGTATCCTATACTATTATGATGATATGAAACAGAACTAGTAAAAAGTTTGTGGTTATTATGTATGTGACGTGGATGTATTATCTTCCCTCTCCTGGTAACAGTTTGCATTAATTATTGACCATACTTGATTTCATCGATGTCATCTCTACTTCTCTAAATCACCGGTAACTTGTATAAACAAGGGGTAAAACCGGAGCAAATGAAGCATAATTGTTAGATAATACAGTATATCAAAATCAATGCTTTGCACTTAATTTCCTTCCTAAACTTGGTTATTTTGCAAATTCTCCCTAAATTATATATATTCGGAGTGTTATGTTTCAGTTTCTAAAGTTGAATTTATCATCTCATACCTCAATGATCGACTCTCATATTACTTATTTTCTTCTTCCTTATTTCAGGTGAGTCTCATAAGTAGGTTTTTGGATGGATTTGTATTATTGGTCATTTCATCTGAATTTTATTTGGAGTTTATGATGATGTGGAGATGAGCTATGGGATATTCTTGGTGATACACCGTTTTCTAGAGAGGATGAGACAGTGTTATAATTTTATTTCCTTGTACACCATCTCGTTTCAATTGTTATTTTCACTTCTATTTCTATCAGTACTTCAATGTATAATTCAAAATTCTATACAACAATACTTCTCTTTATGTCAAATCGAAACCATAGATAAGCACATGCATACACCGCTAGAAGTAGTGATTTGTTCGGTTTTATGAGGAGATGTAGGTGCGGTTTTGATTGTAACGTCTGTGAATTTCATCTCGATGGAAGTACACGTGTCCATGTTTGTAATAGTTACCCCAAAAAGAAGACAAAAATCTTTTAAAGTGTCCACCGAAACAGAAAGCATAAATAGCGGGAGAGAAGCAAGATGAGCTTCAGCAAATAAAACGGAGATTAAAAAAAAAGACATACATCACTATTACTCCATAATGATGAAGCACAAAGCCAACATGGCAATGGTGTTTGTACAGATCATATACGCAGGAATGCCATTGCTCTCAAAAGTGGCCATCTCTCAAGGGACCAACCCTTTTGTCTTTGTTTTCTACCGACAAGCCTTCGCTGTTCTGGCGTTGTCCCCTTTCGCATTCTTCCTCGAAAGGTTGTCTTTTTCTGTTACTTTAACTCATCTATCTGTTTAACATCATAAGAAAGAAAATTAAAAGCGTCATATCAACGGCCCTTCAATGAACATGATTTAGTCGTTAGCCTTGATCCTCACTACGAATCACACTGAACATATTCTCATATTCATAGTATGTTTTTTATTCAGCGCCAAATCATCCCCTCTGTCGTTCGTCTTGCTGCTGAAAATTTTCATGATCTCCTTATGCGGGTATGCATGTCTTGTGTATTTCTACTAGTTGGAAATTTTCCAAGTTAATACTATTTGATCAATCATGTCACGTACTGATATGATCGTCTAACAAACTGTATTGATGTTAACAAAATTTAATTCAGACTCACGCTAAGTCTTAACCTCTTCTATGTGGCCATCGACAACACCACAGCCACCTTTGCAGCAGCAACCACCAACGCCATTCCCTCTATCACCTTCGTATTGGCTTTTCTTTTCAGGTAAACTACACTAATTAATGCTTCTATCTTTATCTTTATCTTCATTTATTTTATGCTTGTCAGCATGTGTAGATCAAAGAATGTATTTCAAAAAACAATCTCAGGGGAGGGGCATACTTTAGTTTAGTTTTATATAATTCATGATAAAAGCTGAAGAATCGTAATCAAACAAAATCTTTTAAATCACTTTAATGTATTTTACTAGTTCTTTTAATATTCCCAAAGCAAATATCGATTAAAAATATTAATACAGTCCTTTCTTTCTTGCCAACTAAAAATCAAACTTTATCTTGTAAGAACTTTTCTTGCCACTCAACTTTAATATTTATATATAAAATAAAACTATTTTCTAAGAAATAAATATATGATGATTAAAATATATAAATTTCAGAACCTATTTGGTAGTTGTTTTCAAACCCTATTTTCCACTGTGCAAAAACATATCGATTAAATTATTGACAAATAGACTTTTTAAGTAATTCTATAAATCTTTTATCTATATTACTTTTAATTTTCTCAAACACATGTGGTAGAGACACCGATATAAGTTGTCTCTAATACAGTTTAAACCAGTAGAACTCAGTTCCAACTCAACCTAACCTGAATTGACCCAATTACTTTTATTACTTCTGAAGATTAGAGACGGTGACGTTAAAGAAGTCATACGGACTAGCGAAAGTATTTGGTTCGATGGTTGGTATGTTGGGCGCATTAGTGTTCGCATTTGTGAAAGGGCCAAGTTTAATCAATCATGACAGCAACAAGACCATTCCATCAACAAAAAATTCAGTAAAAGGATGCATCACTATGCTTGCCGCCAATACCTGCTGGTGTTTGTGGATTGTATTGCAGGTACGCCACTCACTCACTGTCACTAGTTGCGTACAGCGTACTGATTCTCCCATTCTATTTTACTAATCATTGCTTGATATATTGGGTTATCGAATTACTGTTCACTACGAAGACAATAATATTATATGATATGAGTTCTAGACCTCTAGTCATCTAAATAAATAGTTATATATGTGTTCTACACATCTCAAGATCATGGCAGGATTTTTTTTCTTATTTAATGAGTAATATGATTACAGGATCATATTTTGCCAAAAAAAAAATACAGATCAAAAAAAAATAAAAGATTATTTTTTATTACATGTATCTTCTCAAATAAAATCAATTTTAAAGTACTATAAAATATAATATTATATGATATGATAATATTATAGGGAAACATCACTTATTTTCGGGTTGCCAATACTTTTTTCCAAATTTTTACGCAGAGGCGTGCTTACAGTATACTCCCTCCGTACTACAATAAGTGATGTTTAAAGAATTTTTTTGTTTCAAAATAATTTGATGTTTTCATTTTTGGGCTTTTTTCAAAAGTGACTCAAAACTTGAACTCAATTGCAAAACCAACCCATGGTTTTTTTGAAATTTCCACTTTCCTTTTTCACCCTAGAAGTTCGGATAATTCACGAAAATGCCATTACTTTTTTTTTTTTGAAAATGATTGTATTACTATATCATCCTCATCTTCATCAAGTATTTACAATATTGTCATTGGCTTCAATATACCAACCACCATGAACAACCAATTTGAAGCTTTTAATGCTTCTAAAATCAACATCTACATCTTTATATACTTATTTCTTACACACACAAACTATTTTCCTTTCACTTTCTCTCTTATTACTTCCCAAAATCCCAACTTTTTGATTTTAAAATTTATAAACTTATTAATGTTACTAAAATTCAT